>ML776712.1:739757-754207 GCA_009831015.1 Picea engelmannii | reverse complement strand
GTCCCCTCTAGCGGCTCTGGGGGAACTTCTGAAACTGAAGACATTTCAGCCCCGTCCCCACCCCTAACCCGAGGGCGAAGGACCAACAAAGCGCGCAGAGAAAAGGAGGCTGCCTCCAATATTTCCTTAGGCTCTCAGAAAAAGCTGGACCCCTACATTAAGGGGAAAACTTCAGCCCCCTTGGTATAATGCTTTGCTTCTGTCTTTTTCTATGCTTACAGTTTGTGAGAATTTACGCATGTACGCAATCTTTGTCATATCATCGAATTAGCTCAAGGAGCAGAGGGGATTGGTCTCCCAAGACATTCACAAGAAGGTTGGCAGCACTGTTAGAGGTCACCAATCTTCTTCAGATTTGTAACTTTTTGATTCTGGCCGGCCAGAATGCCGATTAATACAACATAACCGTTTTCGTCAAAAAAAAATAAAATACTCTTCGATCTCCATTATGAGGTGTTTTTTTTACCACTCATGCTAATTAGTTGACGTGTGGTCGCTACAATGAACTTTGACTTTGTCAAATTTAATCATGGACAAATATATATTGAATAATTACATCACTACTATAATGTGGAATAAGTGACAAATATTACTGGAGGCAAAAGGCAAAAATAGATAGGAAATTCACAAATGTTAATACCTTTCAACACTAAAATCAATTTTTTTCTTCAAATGTGGATCCAAATGTTGGATTTTGATCCCAAAAGTAGTAGTGAAGGTTGCTTTACAAGGTCCATTGCCTCCTTTAGTAGGCTTGATTTGATCAAAATTAATTACATTCCATCAACTAATACTTAAGGGAATTAATTACAAAAAACAAGGGATGTTCACAACCAACAAGATACACTTGGATTAATCAATCCTTGATCTAACAACTCATGGATCTACCTTTTGTCTTGTCACTCTCAATTATAAAGGTTTGATACAACTCAATATTATATAAAGATGAATCTAAGAACAATTGTATGTCATACTTAAACAAACTTTTTGGTGGTAATTGTTTTTTCTATACAAACACAACTTCATACTTGTAATGTACCTAGGGAGGATAATATGGGGTACTTAGGGAGGCACCCTACCTTAAGGGTAATACCATCAAATAATCCTTATGGAAGGAATCACTTGACAATCCAAGCTTGTTATAAAATAATACATCCAACATATATCCAATACAATGATACTTATATGTATATTTATACTTTCTCATGAGTATTCCTAGGGGTCTATGCCAACTACCCCTTATTATTATATAAGTTCATCTTAACTACATAGTGGGCCTATACATTACCAATCAATTACCATGTGTGCCTATTTCATGGTTATGACCACATTACATTCATTATCCCCTTGGGTACCTCCCTAGGTACTCCATATTATCCTCCCTAGCTACATTATAATACTTTTCTCATAATTGATTTAACTCTTCTTGTTTCTCTCCTATTATTCTATCATTATAATTCTTTGTCTATGCAATTTTATCGTTCTGTGCTGTCAAGATTGGCATTACAAATTTTATGTGTTGTTTATTAGCATTTTGGCTTGGTTTTCTCAAATCAAGGAAATGATTTCTTCATGTGAAGTGATTAATTAGGTATGGCTTGTCATATTTGACTAGCCCCCATTTATTGGTTCTTCTCAAGAATATGACATCTCGATCTCAAAGATATGGACCACCAATAACCACTTCACATGTATCTAATAGAACAACATCACATTTCAGCTCATCATTGAATTGACTTCAAATTATTGATTTGAAATTACACTAGTGAGTAACCTAGAAAGCACAATGACCTTCTATAACCAATCAAACAAATATGGTTCATGATGTGCACCATTATTCAAGTTCTTTCAGTTCCTTGAGTTGAAAATAGTTGTCACTATAGAGTTCTCGAACTACACTTTCACATGAAACTTCTTTCACATTACATTGATTCTCATTTTATTAGTCATGGTATAAACATCTTTCTTTTTATTAAAATATGGAGATACAATCACCTTAACATTAGCATCATTCCTAGTTTTCAATTGTTGCATTAATAAAATTGTGATTAACGATCAACCATTTTTTTCACTATAAAGAACCTTTTGCCAACCATATTCTTAAGGATGAGCTCAAGGTGCAATACCTAGTAATGATCCTTACCATGACCATTTTTTTTACAATTTTCACATTTCAAATTGTTTTATTTTGCAATATTAACAATTTTTTTTTCCTTGTTAATCATTTCCATTTTAAATAAGATTTGGTTTTTATTTAATTTTGAAGTATTAAAAACATCATAATTTTTTTTTTCATGCTTTATAATTTTTAAAGTTCTGATTTAAAATCTTCATTTAAAAAAAAAAAACTATTTTTTATATAATGACTATATAATCTAATTAAATATATTCATTTTGAACTTTATTATATATTCCTCAACACCTTATCATTGTAGTAGGTAATAACATTTAAAATCTACTTTTATTCATAAATGGCCAAGCAATATTTCATACAATAATATTTAACAAATAAAATACATAACCTAATTGAATGCATTTCATTTTAAACTTTATTATATATTCCTAACACCTTATCATTGTAGTAGGTAATAACATTTAAACTCTACTTTTATTCATAAGTGGCCTAACAATATTTCATCCAATCATAATTAACAAATAAAATACATAACACTTGTCATGTTCTTTTATCGTTGTAGTAGGTAATAACACTTAAACTCTACTTTTAAGGTTTAAATATCAAAACTCAATTGTTCATCCAATCCATTTAAACTCTACTTACCCATTTAGACTTTACTTTTAAGGTTTAAATATCAAAAATCAATTCTTCATCCAATCCATTTAAACTCTACTTTTAAGGTTTAAATATCAAAAACCAATTCTTGATCCAATTCTTCTGTTATCAATAGTTTCAAGAAATATTTCATCAAATCATAATTAACAAATAAAATACATAACACGTACCATGTTCTGTTCTTTTAAACTTTAAATATCATCATTATAGTAGGTAATGACATTTAAACTCTACTTTTAAGGTTTAAATATAAAAAATCAATCCTTCATCCAATCCTTTGTTATCAATAGTTTATTTTCTTTTAACCTTATCATTGTAGTCGGTAATGGCATTAAACTCTACTTTTAAAGTTTAAATATAAAAAATCAATTTTTTCATCCAATCCCTTTGTTATCAATAGTTCATCTTCAGTGTAATATACACATTATATTATTTTCAGTGTAATATACACATTATATTATTTTCAGTGTAATATACACAGTATATTATTTTATTGGTAAGTTTGAATATATATATATATATATATATATATATATATATATATATATATATATATATAATTTTGATTTATCCTATAGATTTGAGAGTTTATAAATATTAATAAATATAAATTAATATTTAGTAAAATATATTTCATTATTAATATTATAAATAATAATAATAAGCAATTTATTATGAATGATTATGAATGATATATTTTAGTGTTTGAGATTATATATTTCTTGTGTTATGTGTTTTTTAAATTGTTAAATAGATTTATATATTCAAAAATATTATTTAAATAATATACAAAAATTAAAAACATAAAACATTTAAATTAATACATATATATTATGATTTTTTTTTTAAATCTTGAAATAAAATCTTGCAAGCCAACAAATAAAGAATCTATAGGTAACACCATGACCAAGTCTTAATATAACAATTTAAAATGCATGATTTGAAATTACACTACTGAGTAATCTAGAAAGCACAATGACCTTCTATAACCAACAAAAAAATATGGTTCATGATGTGCACTAGTCTTTAAGTTCTTTTAGTTTCTTGAGTTAAAAATAGTTGTTACTATAAAGTTCTTGAATCACACTTTCACATAAAACTTCTTTTTCATTACATTCATTCTCATTTTATTAATAGTGGTATAAACATCTTTCTTTTTATCAAAATATTGAAATACAAATACCTTACCATTAACATCATTTCTAATTTTCTATTGATATTGATCAACATTTAATACTCTTTCTATCTCTTGACCATCCACCATCCACTATTTTTTTCCAGTATGAGAAACATTTTTCCAATCTTTTTTAAGGATGGACTCAAGGTCCAATACTTAATAGCATCACCATTCTTCTTGCAATTTTCACATTTCAAACTCTTTAGCTATAAAATATTACTAAGCTTCTTTTTACCTTGCTATTCATTTGAGATTTTGTTTTTGTCTAATCTTAAATTTTTTTCCAGTATGAGAAACATTTTTCCAATCTTTTTTAAGGATGGACTCAAGGTCCAATACTTAATAGCATCACCATTCTTCTTGCAATTTTCACATTTCAAACTCTTTAGCTATAAAATATTACTAAGCTTCTTTTTACCTTGCTATTCATTTGAGATTTTGTTTTTGTCTAATCTTAAAGTATCAATAATATCCATAAGTTTTTTTTGCTACACTTTGCTTCCATAAAAATAATTCTTACAAGTCCCCTACAAAATCTTCATCGGGAAAGAATTAAATATTTTTTATAAAAATATTATGTAACCTTTTTTTTTCCAGGGAAAAATTTACTCGATTTTATAAATGGTATAAACTCTTTTACATTGTCTGACCATCAGTCAATGACGGACCGTCATCGGTCATCAGATCGATTCCAATACACTGCCATATATCTGTAAATACTGTGATAGGAAAGTTACAGCCATGTTCACAGCCCTATACTGCCAACACAGTGATAGGTACGTAACAGCCATCGACTCCACCCTTTACAGCCAACACAGAAGCAAATTATTCGCTCATGTGTCTGTCTTAATCACCCTGTTGTCACCGTAAAAGGCTGCTGATCGGCACATTGGTCTATCACTTACTCCCCTCTGTCACAGGAAGATTGAAGGAATGTAACCGGCTCCTGTATCAAATACTAACACCCCAGCAGTCACAGTGGTTGAACGCTGTAATGTTGCCCACCGATGTCAGAATATGCTAAGATGGGTCAAGGGGCTGTCCACTCCGTCGTCGCTATGGAAGATGGAGAGATAACCAACATCCTCCTTGAGAGCTCGCTTGGAGAGTGCGTCCGCCTCACCATTGTGTGTTCTCTGTACATGTTGAAATTTGACATCATCGAAGAGCTTAGAAAGCACCAGAGTTTTCTGTTTCCAACATTCTATGTGGACAGAACGGAGGTTTGATTTACAATTGATCCAATCAATGACTACCCGCGAGTCACCCAATACTATTAAGTGTTTAACTGACCAAGAAGTAGCTAAGTAGAGGGTGGACCATAGCGCCAAGAGTTCAGCCTTTGTGTTCGTGCCCCTTCCACAGCTAAAAAACCATTTGGTGATCCTTGTTTGATTGGATTTGAAGTAACCTCCAGCACCACAGCATCCGGCTTGCTCGGCCCCATCGAAGTACGCAAGCGTATATCCCACAGGTAGTCTGATCTCAACAGCTTTGTGAAGATGATAGACTTCCGGGGCTTGAGTCCAGTGAAAAGAGTGTAGAACTTTGTGGACAACAGATTGAAGGTTTGGTGGCCGGTCCTCAAAAGTCACCCCGTTCCTCTCTAACCAAAGTTGCCAGCAGACAATGGCAGCCAGGCCGACAGGGGGCGTTTTTTGGTTGACCCACAGTTGAAAGCAATCTGATAACGTTTCCCTGTTCCAGTTGAATGAAAGATTGTGATGTTGAAGTAGTCGCGACCAAACCTCCCTCGCAAAATTACAATGGATGAGAATATGCTGGACATCTTCGCTTGAGCAACGACAGAGTAGGAAAATGCCGGGCCCCTCCCAACCACGCCGTCGCAGTCCATCCCAAGTAAGAATCTTGGCTTTCCCCGCGAGCCAGAGAAAGAGTTTTATTTTAAGTGGAACTGTCCATTTCCAGAGCTGGAAATACCAGGAGGAGTCTTGTGAATGTACCCCTTGTATTTGTATTGCGGCATACAAATTTTTAACCGAAAGAGTGCCCGTAGCATCCCCTCCAGCCCACAACAGCGAGTCTATCTCTGTCGAAAGGGTGATCCCAGCACTTCTGAGGGCTATAATAAAGCAATTCCACTCAACCGCCCATGATCCAACAAGTGCCAGCTCACTGCTACCCAACCATTGATCCGGTAGTGCTGTAACACCATTCATTCTGACATCGGAAAGAGTCAAGATGTTGAGTGTACTGAGATGGGCGCACAAGGAGGAAGAAAGGAGTGATCTCTCCTCCAGCCCGATTATTTTGTCCTTTCCGATGATAATTTCCTTACCTGTGCCGGGCTTCCACCTAAGCCAGTGAAGTATCACAGGGGTGGAGGCAACCAGGCCTTTCCAGATTGGAGAAGCCCACTTGGTCTGTAAGCTGGTCCTTCGAATCCAATGAGAGAGAGGCAGAGATCCCAAGTATTTATCCATTATAATACGGTGCCAGATACTGTCTATGGTGACTGCTCTCCACCACGAACTTGCTAGGAGGGCAGTGTTGAAGGTGTGGAGGTTTTTTAGACCCCAACCCCCCACTCTACGGGGTATGGAAAGAGTCTCCCAGCTGCAAAGGTGTATACGGCGTTTTGCAGCCCGCCCATTCCAAAGAAAATTGAAGGCTAATCTGCGAAGAATAGAGGTGATTTTGTTTGGGATTCGCTCCAGGGTCATCCAAAATACAGCGAGGCTTTCTAATACTGCTTTAATCAAGATAAATCTGCCCCCCATGGACAGCCACTTATTACACCAGAAATCAATTTTTTTTTCAAAGATTGCCACTAACCAGCGCCAGTCACCGGGGTGAACTTGGTTATATATTATGTAACCTAGTTGAATGCATTTCATTTTGAACTTGGTTATATATATTTTTAACATCTTTTTATCATTGTAATAGGTAATCACATTTAAATTCTTACTTTTATTCATTATTACTAGAGCATTATTTCATTCGATCATAATTAACAAATTAAAATACATAGTTGTTACCATGTTCTTTTCTTTTACAACTCCTAGGTTAAAAACAAATTGAGTTCAGATGCATAAAACTAAAACCATGGTTTAATTGCACTTTCTGCTTTCTATGGAATGGTACCCACATAAGAAATCTACAAAATTAATATCTATAGTGATTAAATAAGTTTAAATTTCAAAAATCAATTCTTTATCTAATTTATTAGTTCATATTAATATAATATACACATTAATTGGTTGATGAAGTTTGAATTATTTCACTTCTTGAAATATTTTACAAGAAATATTTTACAATAGAGATATATATGTTATATGTTTTATTATTTTAAATTTTTTAATTATATATATATATATATATATATATATATATATATATATTATGTTTTATTATTTCAATTTTTTAATAATAATAATAATTTCTGGATGGGGTGCTACGTAGCCTGTTCCAGGCCCAAGCCATAAATATGGTAGGCCAATGCCCTTCATTTCAATCTTGAATGAAGGACGACCATTATTGTCTGTTGAGAAGGGGAGGACAACTCCCTCATGTGAAGCTGATGGCGACACCAAGGTGTAAATGCAGGGGAGGGATCAATACTATGGTCATGTCGAGCCTGGGCTTATCTCTCCTGCTCGGATGAGGTTGGCTCCATTTCTCTCTTGCGCTCCACCTCCCTGGCCGCTCCGAGAACGAGATCTGCGTGCAGTGGAATCTTATTGAGCTTACCCAGATAATTATCAATCCTCCTGGACTAGCCATGCCAAGGGAGAGAGGCATGTCGTGGTGAAACCCAGCCTGGTACAATCTAGCTGCCCGACCGAGGCGTGTGCAGAGGGTGGAACGCACCATGTCCATTTCTTAGACTCATATATGGGAGAAACCAAGAACACCGCCAATGGCATATGTTGAGGATGATATTCTAGAGGAACCCATCTAGGTTCCTCTGGAATCTCTCCTCTTCACATTACCAAATGATATGTAGTCCCCCAACCATAACCTAGCAAGAACAAGCACCCCGACGACCATGGAGGGAGATACATGTATAATTGAAGAGGAATTCCCAGGGGAATTCGTACATATGGATTCTATTGTCTCAATTAAAGACACATATGACCCAGTTGGTACAGTGGTGGAGGAGGTCAAGGTGGTGGAGGTCGTGTACATTGATACATCGGTGGAGGAGGTCAAGGAAGTGGAGGTCGTGGACACTGCGCTGGAGGACTTGGGAGCCGAGGTGGAGGGCCACCTAGTCTTGACGCCTCCACCATTCACTGCTCTCCCTGATTTATGCCATGCTCCACCACCTTTATTCAATATGGAGCAACTCGAGCTCATCTTCGAGCTAAAGAGCCAGATGGCAGACCAGATACATCGGGATAAACTCATGCACCAGCGGATCAACATGCTTTATGATGCATTCTAAAACGCACTGACAACTCAGTGTTGCCTAACTTGCGCAAGGCCTTTCGTGCTCCAACCTAGTGATGGCCCTTCCACAAGCGCTCTGGATGACATGCCCCCAGGTGCTAATGTGTAATTTATTTTCTATGGATTCCTCACACACTCTCTTCCCATCTATCTGCATTCCGATGATGCAATTTTACAATTCAATCCTCTTTTTTTCAGTTGGTAGTTTTTCTTAGATGCATAGAACAGTTTGTAAGAACATGAATCCACCACCTGCCCTGGTTTCCATTTGGCATGGCAGATGGCGGATAGCTATTTTTTCTAAAATTATCACAGTCTTCCACCTGTTTCGGTTTCTGCTAATTTGGCGAAACAGGTGGCAAACTGCTGACATGTGAGATTTTTTTACTATAAAAGCACAATAAGAAACACCCTTTTATTTACAAAATAATAATAATAATAATAATTTTAATTTTAATTTTAATTTTAAGATAACTATAAAGCCAGACACTAATAGGTATATGAGACCATTTATTTAAAATAGTTATTAAATTGTAATTTATAATATAGATTTAATAATTTATATATAAATTAATATTTAGTAAAATATAATTAATTATTAATTATTAATATTGTGAATCAACAAAATAAATAATTAATAATATTTTTTAATTAAAATTATTTATTTTTAATAATATTTTAAATATATTAAAAGAATCATATTAGTTAAGAAAAAAACAAATTGATCGCGATGGAGTAGCTTGTGTGCATGGCTGTAACAACTAGGGTTTAACTCTAGCCGCTCGTTGCCCTTGTGCTCGCCTTGTCTCAAGCCCTCAAACTTTCCTCCCTCCTCGGCCATGGCGGTGGTCTCCTTTGTTTTTGTTGGTGCCCCAAGTCGTGGGCCCGCCCCCTCCATTTTCGTATGCATGCCAACACATCTCTCTTTAGGTTAGTCGTCTCATGCTTCTTTTTGGGATGTAGTTCAACGATACTCAACTCCCCCTTCTTCATTTCTTCTGGTTCATGAATCCCCTTCTTTCGTCATTCCCATGGGACAAGATGTTGATGAAGAGGGAGAGTATTATAGATCTATGAGTTTAGTATGTCGTTTCAATGGTTTTTTGTTGAGTTCCAAATACTTGCATACAGAAACACCACAAAGATTCAGAGAAGAATATAGAAAAACACCACTTTTATTATAGAAAACCCTTGAGGTACGGAGACACTATACAATGAATCCTATTATGGAAGGGGTCCTCTCATGTTCACTTACCTCTTCGAGGGGGCTTCCTCCTAATGAGATTCAACTCCAAATATAATAATTCTCTTCATATCCCATTACATTGTTTTAACCACTTTATATAGTGCTACCATCACCTAAGAAAATTCTAGAGGAGGAATCTTCTAGAAGCATAACCTTCTAAGAAGTCTTCTTACATTTATTATATCTAACTATCCATTTATTACATCTAACTACCATAATGGGCCTTATTTAATATTATAGTGGACTTTGTCCACCTTACGTTCAATGACCTCCAATACCTCTCTAACTACCTAACATTCCATATCCCTTATGAAAGCGTTGTCCTCAACGCTTGTTATGAGAGTGGACAACCATATACCAGAGTCCCATGGATAATTGTGGACCATAATGTTGAAGAAGACTGGAGAACCAAGGTCCCATGTAGAAAGGAAAGCCACCACGCTGAAGTAGTCCAACCACCATTGTAAACCCGAGTCCCATGTCCAAGTACTCATGTGAACTCCCCGCAAAATATTTCAGAACCCAATAACCAACTCAAAATGATGATCCAAAGACTGACAAATGTCATGTGGATCCAAATAAGAAGATCCATCCACATAGCGGAAACATGTTGTAGTAGAATCTTGAAGGAAAAATACCACTGTAGAATATGTAGGATGGACACTGGTAATAATCATTGGCTCCTAATTTGTCACATTGATGTTCTCTATAGAAGGTGGATTAGAGTCATCAAATAAAATATGAAAGTGGTTGTCACCGAGAAATGACAACTATCCATATACCAATCATCACAATCAGCCTCAAAATCATACCAAACATATATTTCTTGATTATTTCAACCCTGATGTCTACCATAAGAAATATCTCATGCATTATATCCAATGAATCTTGAGTACTACGAAAACTATCCTTAAGGCCGTCTGCAAGGTCATGCAATGTGAATCCATCAACAAGGTCATGCAATGTGTCATTCAATTAGGCTTTGAATGCTTTAGTCATCTGTATAATTTCTTTGAGGGTTTGAGAGGAAATAGCCATTGGAAACACCACATAAAATATACCAAAATAAATCTCTTAAAATAATTTATCCAATGGGATTTATCTGGTAGAAATATGAGCAACCTATGAAAAGTTATGAACTCTACAGTCTCGTCGTTGTCATGAAAAACCCTAAAAAATAATTGATTTTAAATCAACAATATCTTCACTTCTAGAGCTTTGATTTGCATGTTTTTTTTTTTGAAATTGGGTAAAATTGTGAGAGGAACTTAGATATACAATTTTTTTTGAAAAATTCAACCCCATATGCTAAATAAATCAAAAAAATAATGTGTCCGTCCGTGGAAAAAAAACCCTGAAAATTGCAGATTTTACAATGCAAATAACTTGACTTCCTGGACTCCGTTTCAGATGATTTTTTTTTTTTAATTGGGTGTTTTTTTTAGAGGAACTCGTATCTATAACCCATTTTTTAAAATTTTACACCAAATCCTATATAAATCGTCTGAAATTTCGCGACTACATCAAATCCTATATAAATCGTCTGAAATTTCGCGACCCTCTTTTTTTTCGAAAAAATAAATCTGCAAAAAATAAAAACATTTGCCCACGCTTCCTACCAAGGAAAGTGATCTTATACCAATTGTTAAGTTCAAAATACTTCCATACATAAACACAACAAATATTCAAAGAAAAATATAGAAAACCACCACTTTTATTATAAAAAACCCTTGAGGTAGGGAAACACCATACAATAGGTCCTATTATGGAAGGGATCCTCTCATATTCACTTGCCTCTTCGAGGGGGCTTCATCCTAATGAGATTCAAATCCAAATACAATAATTATCTTCATATCCCATTCCATTGTTTTAACCTCTTTATATAGTGCTACCATCACCTAAGAACATTCTAGAGGAGGAATCTGTTGGATCATGTTGTCATTGATGCCAATGGTTTGATTATTTGGGAGATTGTTGGATCATATGTCATTGATGTAAATGGCTTGGTTTGATTGATGTCATTGATTGATGTCAAGTAATTGATTGATATGATGCCCTTGATGAGAATGATATATGTCCAAGTGGAAACCAATCGATGCAAAGATGAATCATTAGTGTCTTATCATGGTTGATAAGGTGCACAAATGGATGAACTCCAAAGTGGTCCCCTTATGGTGAAAGCCCTCACGGGAAGACGCTTTATGGAATGAGGTATCCTAGAAGAATGGTTGGAGGACCCATGCTTGTATGTGGAATAATGAGATGAAGATCAATGAAGTTGTTGGTGAAACTATCCTAGATGGATAGTGCTTGTCATGCCATTTTCGGTGGTATGTGGAATGTCACATAACTCCTCACGGTTTGAGAGTTATGGTCTTATGAAGTTGGAGGACCCCCATATGAAGGCTTGAAGCCACAAAAGGTCAAAGAAGTAAAAGTGCTTGAAAAGAAGAAATCATTATTTAAATGATAAAGTAAAGTGACAAAATCAAGAGGGATTATTTAAATGATAAAGTGACAAAATCAAGAAGGGATATTTAAATGATAAAGTATTGGAGAACTTTCTATTCATGGAAAGTGGTTAACCCTAAAATAAGGAAAATAGGTTAAGTGACCTAGAAATGGGTTAAGTAACCTAAAAATGGGTTAAGTGACCTAGAAGATGAAAGTATAAATAAGAAGCTAGGATCTCTTGTAAAATGCACATTTGATGAGAATCCTTTATGGATCAATAGAGAGCTTCTTGTGAATATCTTGTGGAGTATTGATGGATAGCTTCTTGTGAGAGCATCTTGTTGATGTGGATCTCTTGAGCATGATTAAAGATATATTCTGAGGAAGAGAGCGAGAGGAGGATCTCATGGACACATCAAAGTTTCGGCAATGTTGGAGATCTTGACGACAAAAGTCTCGGAGTCACAAAAAACCTTATTTTCTAATGCCCATGCGGGTTGTCTGTGTATAGGGTGTGTGTACACATGGGATAGCTATGTATAGGGTGAGTGTACACGCGGGATGACTGTGTACAGGGAGCGTGGACTGAATAACCTCATGGAGATTTGTGTTTGAGCTGGTGCCAAGCTCTTGGATGATGAGGCAGGTTCCATATCTGCATTCTATGGCCTTAGATCTATCATTAAGACACTGGTATGGTTACATTATTGTCTTGATAGATACTATTGTTTGATATGTTGTGAATGCTTAGGGCATTCTTGGTATGGCTTCTATGATGTGGCTCAATTTGGTTGATTTGATGTGTTATCTCTCGAAGATGACATTGAAAATTCGAGGCATTTCTGTTCATTCTTGCTTAAAATTATCATTTTTCTTGGTCATCCACCATTGTTCATATCTACAATTTCCTCATTAAGTCTTCACTGATTATGATTGCTCTGTATTCTCCTAACTCTGTTCATAACTTGCATTCCAGAACTTCGTATCATCGAATATGCGATGGAAAATATAGAGGGCACAATCTTCAAAAGCCCGATGTTTGTGATGACGAACCATTAGGAATTAGATTGGGAAATCGGTTCTATGGGTTGTTTGGGCATATTATTTTTGAGATCTAAATAATAAGATTCACAATATTAAGTTTACATCATCATCATAAGCCACGACACTACAACTTTCATAGACATCTTGTTGGCGATACATCTGCCTCGTGTGGGAGTCTTTCTCAGATAGGAGTGCCAAGATGAATTCTGGATACGTCTGCTGCTGACTGTACCGGGGTACTTTCCAGGGATAATATATGCCATCTATATTCTCACCAGGACGACATATTAAGAAGAAGAATTTAAAATATTAAAACACAAAAGAAGACAGGTGACAGATGCATGCGTAGGTGCCCTGGATTAAAGATTTCTCGAATTTTGAAATCGGATAGGTCAAGGGTTCTAAGTTCCTCGTGTCGAGACGCAACTGTAATTGATAATTAAAGAAATTGCTTCATGCATATAGCACATGAGTCGGATCCAGATTTATTTTGGACATCGTGGCAAAGAAAACAACATGCACAACCATCCAATAGGGAGCGCCCAAGCACCAGATCCAAGTCATATGAAGAAGGAACCTATGGGATGACACTCTCTCGCCATATCATATCTCATCGACAACACATGTATTTACAATGCCAGCTCCACAAATGAGGAAGGTCGTGTCATGCTAAGTGTTGCCAAAACCATATACAGAGACAAAGTAGTGTTTAAAGCGCCCTTTTGATAACACCATATGCCAAGAAATCATACAGAGCCGATTTCAATACCCGAATTGTGTGCAGAGATCGGAGTCTTGCGCCAAATTTGGATTTGGTAAGTTCCTCAATGGAAAACGCAAGTATAGCTGGAACAGAAAGGAGTTAGTACATAATCGGTTAAATAAGAGAGGAAGAATGGGTTCTGGTGGAATTCCTTCAAAGGTAGAGTCTGAATCTTTGAGGTCTTCAACAATAAGCTTACCAAATATAACAGAAAGTGGYTGCCTTTCCATTGTAGTTCTAGGAGCTTCTGGAGATCTTGCCAAAAAAGAATACGTTTCCAGCTCTGTTCAACCTGTATCGTCAGGGTTTTTTGCAACCAGAGGATGTTTACATTTTGGGATATGCTCGAACAAAACTTTCGAGGGTTTAAGAGATCGCATATGAGAGCACTTGAAACCAACAAAGGCAGACTCCACTGGGGATCCTACTGAAGTTATTTCGGATTTTCTGAAATTGGTTTCATACGTTTCTGGAACTTATGACAAAGAGGAAGGGTTTCTTAAACTGAATGAAGAAATTGCAAATGACTAGATCTTGCATATGCAAAGCAGACTATTGAAAA
>ML776712.1:724181-734535 GCA_009831015.1 Picea engelmannii | reverse complement strand
GTCATGCCATTTCTGGTGGTATGTGGAATGTCACATAACTCCTCATGGTTTGAGAGTTATGGTCTTATGAAGTTGGAGGACCCCCATATGAAGGCTTGAAGCCCCAAAAGGTCAAAGAAGTAAAAGTGATTGAAAAGAAGAAATAATTATTTAAATGATAAAGTAAAGTGACAAAACCAAGATGGATTATTTAAATGATAAAGTAAAGTGACAAAATCAAGAAGGAATATTTAAATGATAAAGTATTGGAGAACTTTCTATTCATGGAAAGTGGTTAACCCTAAAATAAGGAAAATAGGTTAAGTGACCTAGAAATGGGTTAAGTAACCTAAAAATGGGTTAAGTGACCTAGAAGATGAAAGTATAAATAAGAAGCTAGGATCTCTTGTAAAATGCAAATTTGATGAGAATCCTTTATGGATCAATAGAGAGTTTCTTGTGAATATCTTGTGGAGTATTGATGGATAACTTCTTGTGAGAGCATCTTGTTGATGTGGATCTCTTGAGCATGATTGAAGATATATTCTGAGGAAGAGAGTGAGAGGAGGATCTCATGGACACATCAAAGTTTCGGCAATGTCGGAGATCTTGACGGCAAAAGTCTCAGAGTCACAGAAAACCCTATTTTCTGATGCCCATGCGGGCTGTCTG
The DNA here is from genome assembly GCA_009831015.1 of Picea engelmannii. NCBI lineage: Eukaryota > Viridiplantae > Streptophyta > Pinopsida > Pinales > Pinaceae > Picea > Picea engelmannii. The sequence goes on along the minus strand of ML776712.1, from coordinate 733,884 downwards.
TGTATAGGGTACGTGTACACGCAGGCTGGATATGTATAGGGTGAGTGTACACGTGGGCTGACTGTGTACATGGAGCATGGACTGAATAACTTCATGGAGATTTGTGTTTGAGATGGTGCCAAGCTCTTGGATGATGAGGCAGGTTCCAGATCTGCATTCTATGGCCTCAGATCTATCATTGAGACTATTGTTTGATACTATTGTTTGATATGTTGTGAATTCTTAGGGCATTCTTGGTATGGCTTCTATGATGTGGCTCAATTTGGTTGATTTGATGGATGGAGTGAGCAACACTCTTGTGATTCAGTAGTGACACGATTGCTATGGTATACTTGTTGTTTATACATGATTGAGATAGAATTCATATTGATCTATTGTGGAGCATGAGAAAGCTATTGGAGATCTTAGATGTGTTGTGATTGGTTGTGGGTTAGTTTGGACAGTGGAAGACAAAAGAGAAAGTGATTGCAGGTTGTAGAGGATCTGAGCATGTGAAGCAAAGAAAAACCCTAAGTGCTCAAGAGCACACGCTTTTTACATTATACACTGGTCGCGTTCACACACAGGCTGTAGTGAGCCAGGGCACATGCACACGCGGGCTGCACTACTGACAGGTCGCGTACCTGTTGACAGATTGATATCTATTGAGGATTGTTGCCTCATCTCAGTTGGTGCTGAGGATGTAAGCTGAGTCTTGTATATAGAGCTGGTGCTCTTGTAGAGTTGTACTCTATTCAGTTGTTGCCGATAAACCCCAAGGATTGTAGTCCGTAATAAAAAGAAAATTGTACATACATCTTGTGTTCTTTGTGTCCATTGTGATGATGACTTGTTGATGATATATTGCTGATATATGTTGCTGATATATGGCTACATCTAACTGGTTATAAATGACAACAATGGGTAATGAATAAATGTTGAATGCTAATTGATGAGTTTTTGTGCAAGAGGGAAGTTTTGGGAAAAAGGGCACTACACTCATTCACCCCCCCTCTAAGTGTGGTAAGTGTGTCCAATAGAATCTTCTAGAAGCATAACCTTCTAAGAAGTCCTCTTACATTTATTATATCTAACTACCATAGTAGGCCTTATTTAATAATATAGTGGACCTAGTCCACCTTACATTCAATGACCTCCACTACCAAAGAAGGGGAGACATTTTTTTCTCTTTTTGCAGATTTTTTCTAGGGAAAAAAGAGAGAAACACACTTGAAGTTCACATATGAAAATTTCTGAGTAGAATTTGTCCAAACAAATTGGATATATGAATTCCTCTTACAAAAATACCCGATTAAATAAAAAAAATCAGCTGAAACGGAGTCGGGGAAGTAAAGTTATGAACATTTTAAATTCAACAAATTTTCAGGGTTTTTCTGAAAAAAGCCACGATATTTTGCAGTAAGTTATTTCTACACCCTAGTTTTTGTTGAATATTTATTCCAAGCATGCTATTTTTTACTAGAAGAGATTATGGCCCTAGTATTGAAGAATTTGTTCAATCTCACAAGTCATTATGGAAAGAGAAGTGTAAATATTTTGTAGACTGGGGTTTCAAAGATGATGCTCTCATATGGTGGAAATCATTTCACCATTCTGAGTGGATGTCACTTTCTGAGGAAGCACTTGAAAAATTACTTTTAGACACGTTGTCTCATACAAAGAGTAAGGATAAAGACATCACCAAGAGTTTATTTTCATGTGAAAAATGTATATTACAAGTTCATGGTTGTATTCATAAAGAAAATGTCATTGTTTTTATTAACCAGACTAGTTGCAAACAAAATTTTATCAATATTCAGTTGGTTAATAGATTGCAAGTTCTTGCAAAGAATATTCACAACACACATGTTGAGGGTGAAAATGTTCAAATTTTTAAATATTTGAAGATCACCATGGACACATATGTGTTGCATTCTGATTTTCATGCTATAAATATGGATGATGAAGATATTTTTTTGGGCTATCCTCGGATGGAATCAGTTGGTACAATTAATATTAATGTGAAAAATAAGTTTCTAAAGCTTTGGTACAAAAAAAAGAAAATCACATTGCATGATGTGTCTCTTAGTAAAAACGATAGGCCCACAATTACCAACAAATAAGTTATTGTCGAGTCTGAAGTTGAATCGGAGGCAGAGTCTACAGAAGGAGATGAAGCAAAAACACAGGAAAGACACAGTCAAGAAGCTAAGGAGGTCATTGACTCAAAGGCACAATGCGTTGCAGATTTGAAGAAAAAATAACATATTACTACAATTGTTGTATATCGCCATCCAGATCATATAGAAACACAATAGTCATCCAGGAAAGGGTGTGGCAATCGACACATTTATGCATGAGAAAGGAACCAGAAAGACAACCAATCAAGAGAAAGTGCATGGAGGACTCCTAGCACTACTGGAAGAGATCAGGCTACAAAAACAATCCCATGGAAACCCTGACATGATGTAGAGCGCTATCAGGGTAGCAAGGCAACAAATGGAAATCATGTTCAACTTCTATTGGAATGGATGGATGGATGGTCATACTTGGTACTAGTTGGCTACATTGCTTAGTCGATCATATTGTATGGTTTCTTCTCATGTTTCGAGGATGAAACATGTGAAGGGGGATGAAATGTAGTATTCCTATGGAGGTAATATAGGGTACCTAGGGAGGTACCCAATGGGAATGTGGTTATGTATTATTAGTTGAATTCATTTAATATATGAGAATGTGGTCATTCAATGTAAGGTGGACTAGGTCCACTATATTAATAAAGACCCACTAGGGTAGTTAGATGTAATAAATGTGAGAAGGCTCTCTAGAAGGTTCCTAGGAGATAGAGAGAGCTAATAAATAAGTGTAAGCAATGTAATGAAACATAATGAAGAATATTTTCATTGTAACAAGCAAGTGTTGCTTGAGAAGTGCATTCCTTCCATAAGGAATAATATATGGTGTTACCCTACCTCAAGGGTTTTCCCTATTTCTTGTGTTCAGTATTTGATGAATGGTTTGAATTATTCTTGTTTATATTGTGGGTTTATTTTGAGATTTATCTTCAGATCTATTAAGATACTTAACATTTTTGGCCAAAGTTAGCATATCTCAACAGTTGGATCTTTGCTACCTGGATCCCTATCGTGAAAAAGGAATATTTTATTCATCCTTGTGCAAAATGATTCTTCATTGTTGAGTTTGACATTGAGGAGGATCGAGATATGATTTTCAAATCAGGTCCATGGTTTTGGGGAAACTCAGGTTTGTGCATGAAACCATGGACTTCTTCTTTCAATTCTGCTACTGACATTCCCTCTTGAGCTCCAGTTTGGGTGAGACTCCCCAATTTTCCCTTGCATTTTTTGGGTTTACCCTCTCTTGAAGCCATCGGTTCAACTTTAAGAAAGTTCCACTTTGCAAACCATGAAACTACAAGGCTCACCACCTCTACTTTTTCCTGCATCTGTATGGAAATTGACTTCATTAAAGGATTCCCAACTAAAGTTATTCTTACTGGTAAAAAATATTCTTGGTCTCAGAAACTATACTATGAGAGAGTTTCCTTGCGTTGCATATCTTGTTTTGAAACAAGTCATCTTGCAACCCAATGTCCTAAAGGATCTAGGAATATTAGAAAGCATTGAAAAATCGCTTGGTGGGTTAGATCTAATGACGACCATCGGGTAATCTCAAAAGATTGTGGAAAATCTCCTCAAGATAGTGAAAATCCTTTTTAATCAGATCCTCCTATTCAACAAACTCCATTATCTCAAGAATTGCACCAAGAATCAACTCAAAAGTCGAAGAAAGAGGCATTTTCCCTTCAACTCTCTGATCAGGGACTTCATATCCAACAATCCCCTTCACCATAGACATGCTAGGAAGATCAAGACGATGAAGCCAAGGTACCAGCATAAGAAGAAATAGAAGCTTCAAATCAAGACAATCCAGGAACCATGGCACCACAAATACCCCAACATCTATAAATGAAGTTTGAACAATAGTCGGAAAGAAGAAGAAATCACGTGTAACATCACAACCAATGGTAACACAAAGTCTGTCCCATGTCAAAAAAAAATCTCTTCCCCATCAAGTTAATTCAGATACAATGTCTCTTCACTTTTATCCTTAGAGTCTTGATCCAAGTGTCTTCGGTAAGGTTGTTCTATGTGACGTTTCCATTTGAATATTTGAAACAATCATTTGAGCTTGTAGTAATTGTCTATTTGAGGCCCCGGATTGGCCTAATTTTCTTAGCTTTTGTAACTCCTCTACTTGATTCACCACACCTTTTTTGATAATACAAATCTCCCTGCCTTGAAAAAAAATATTTTAAATATTAGATAAATAATTAAGTTTTATAGAATACATCTAGCTTATGTATATGGAAAAACTAGAAAGCATCTCCCTTCTGTTTGTTAGTGATGAGAATAATTTACTTTATAGAAGGTGTAGTCTAAACCTTTAACATTTTTTATCACCATGCAATTCTGTAAATCCATTATTGACAAAATCTTAATTTTATATTGCTAAACCTCGAGTTGAGGTTTGCTGCAATAAGGATGTATGAGAATGTTATTGCTAAGTTTAAAAACATTGAGGGCTGGTCAAAAGAGATTAACTGCAATATTAGAGTCAAACAAGGTTGTCCCTTGTCCCCTACCCTTTTTGGCATATACATTGATAAATTAGAAGAATGCTTGGAAAAAGAAGGTTGTGTCGATCCTACTCTCACTGGTATAGTCATCAATCTTCTTCTTTATGCCAATGATATCGTTCTTATGGCAAGGAGTCCCCATGATCTTGAAACCAACTAACAATCCTCAAGGATTTTTGCTCCAATATGGGTATGACTGTTAATATTGATAAGACTAAGGTCATGATTATTAAATCCAATAAGATCCCTTATGATACCTTTGTGTATGACAACAATAACTTGGAGGAAGTGACTTCATACAAATATCTTGGAATTGATATTCACCACAAGCTTAATTGGAATTATAGCATTGAGAAAAGGATTACTGGGGGATGGAAATCTTATTATGGTCTTGAAAACAATTGTAAATCAGCTGATCTTTGGAGTTGGGATAAGAAGAAACTCCTCTTTGAGACTCTTGTTACACCTATCATTCTTTATGGATGTGAAGTCTGGGGCTGTAGTATCTCTCGTGAATCCCGGAGAAAGATAAAGCAAATACAAAATAATTTTATAGCCTATAATCTCAAAATTAAAGGAAATATGCCCTATCCCATCCTCCTCGTAGAAACAAGCCTCTCCCCCATTGAGAGCATGGCTATGACTAGATACCTAATGTATAAGAACAAGTTAAACAACATGGAAGACAAGAGGCTACCTAAAATTGCTTCAAAATCAAGTCATAACCACCATCAACTCAAGCAAGGATGGCATAAAGACGCCCGGTCTTGGCTAAACTATTGGGGAATCATGGAAGAAATCATTTTGCAGAATAAAGATACTATTAAAAAAAACGTCAAATCAAAATTTAAGGGAAAAATGTGGTGTGATAAAGAGTTAGAAGAAAAAAAAAATTAAGGTATTATAAAGATGTAATCAGCCTTAATCTAGAAGATCAAAATTATCTATCTGTTTTTCCAAGTGTAAAGAAAAAAATAAGCATTGCTAAGATAAGAACAAATTCTCACGAGCTCCATAGTGAAACTGGGTGTTGGTCAATTCCTAAAACGCCATGTGATGAAAGAGTTTGTCACCTTTGTGACACTAAGAAGGTTGAAGATGAAAAGCACTTTCTCTTAGATTGTCCAGCCTATACCCATATTAGATCTCATTTTCAAAATATTGATCACACTACCAACCTTCTTAACCTTTTAACTCAACAAAAGTATGGTGATCTTGGAAAGCTTCTCTTAGTGCTTTTCTAACACATAAACAAATTTCTAAAGAATCACAAGTAATCACTTACCCTCTTAAGGTCCCATAGACCAATTAGGTCTTAGTGGACGTTAATCATCATCATCATCATTGTTTAAACTGAATATTTGAATTTATGAATTAATTCAAGACACTCGAAAACAAAAAAAAACACTTCAATATATAATCTTAATCATTCAAATCTACAGTTTTCTAATAAAATTTATTTTAAACAAATATTAATTTTGGAAAAAATTATTTAAAATTTTTTTTAAACAAATATTTCAGAAAAATTGCTTAAAAAAATAAAAGCTATAATATTTTTTTTATAGAATGCGTCTCCTTTCTGTTTATGCAAAAACATAAATAATAATCAGTGATTGCGCAGTACATTATGCACTGTAAGACCACCTGTCAAGAACGGTAAAACCTTTGGTTTGTCAAACACAATGGTATTTGAGAGATTCGAATATACATCAATCACACAATACAAAATAAATAAAAAATGGGTTATAGATTTGGGGCTAAAATCTGGCCAACCAACAAACAAGGACGCAACCCAGCAAAAATCTACCTGTAACATAACAAGGCCGTACTGTAACTGCATGAAAATAGCTGAATATATGTATAACCATCCCCTCAAATACATAATAAGAGCAATTCTGCTTCGGACTATAAAAAAACACACTACTAAGCCAATGAAATAGGGAAGCACTTTCTGTGAACAATTGATGGACCATAATCGTTATAGTCAGCCTTGGTAATCCACATCTGCATGCAAAAATATTAAAATTCAAATGTTGTCATACATATAAAATACAAAGAAACTCATATGATAACAAAAAATGCAGAAAAAGACCTGTTGGAATGTGCTCAGAGATGTCAAGATTGATCCTCCAATCCAGACACTGTATTTCCTTTCTGCAGGTGCAACTACCTTGATCTTCATATTAGGTGGGGCCAGGGCAGTGATCTCCTTGCTCATACGATCAGCAAAACCAGGAAACATGGTAGATCCTCCACTGAGAACAATATTTCTGTACAGATCATCTCTGATATCTTCGTCACACATCATGATGGAATTGTAAATTCTCTCATGGATGCCGGCAGCTTCCATTCCGATCAGAGAAGGTTGGAACAAGACCTCAGGGCATCTGAAACGTTCGGCACCAACAGTGATCATCTGTCCATCAGGAAGCTCATAACTCGTTTCAAGGGAGTCACTGGAGCTGGAACTGGAACTGGCTGTCTCAAGCTCCTGCTCATAGTCAAGAGCCACAAAACCCAGCTTCTCTTTCATATCACGAACAATTTCACACTCTGCAGTAGTGGTGAATGAGTAGCCTCTTTCAGTCAGGATCTTCATCAATGCATCTGTTAGATCCCCACCAGCAAGATCTAACCCGAGGACATGCGGAAGAACATAACCTTCATGTATTGGAATTGTGTTGCTGACACCTTCACCAGAATCAAGAACAATACCTGCATATCCAATGAATGGATTATTGAAGAAAACTGCACTTAGTTTTACAAAAAAAATGTGAACTGCACAACATGCTTACCAGTCGTTCGACCACTTGCATACAGAGAGAGAACAGCTTGAATGGCAACATACATTGCAGGTGTATTGAATTTCTCAAACATAATCTGAGTCATTTTCTCTCTGTTTGCCTTGGGATTCAGAGGTGCCTCGGTGAGGAGGATGGAGTGATCTTCTGGAGGAATCTGTAGCTCGTTGTAAAATGTATGGTGCCAAATCTTCTCCATATCATCCCAGTTGGTAACAATTCCACGCTTAATTGGATACTTGAAGTTCATAGTAAGAAATTTTCTCTTTGATTGAACCTCGTCACCTACATATGCATCATTCTGTCCAGCGTGATGTGGGCGCCCAACAACAGTGGGAAACACTGTCATTGGACCATCATAACCAGCAAATCCGACCTGGATCATAGAGATGGCTAATACTCAGTAGTACATTTGTTTTGCCAATTTAAACTAAGTTTTCATCCAGTAGCAGTGGAAATAGGAAGGTATAAAAATATTATTTTTTTGTTGTTTATTTTATAAGAAAAAGGAAAACTCACCTTGACCATACCAGATCCACTGTCACAGACAAGGGGCTGAATATCCTCACTGTCACAGACAAGGGGCTGAATATCCTCTGTGTCTGCCATCTTCAGTTAAGCTGAAAACTACAGTGGAGAAAATCAGTAAAGAATAGAGGTAAGTCGACAGAAAATTATCATATTGGAACCATTGGAGTGCCAAATATCAACACAGAATCCATGACATGAAAAGAGCGAATTGCATATACAGAATGCGAGTCGCTTACAAAACCTCGAAAGTTTTAGTAACAAAAAGAAAAATAGATAATGTAAAAAAACACAGCAGCTTTTTTTTTTTGTAATGAAAAAAATGATTGTCTTGCTATTATTTCTAATCAAAGATAATATATACAGTACATAACTTCTTCTCTTCTTATATACAGTACATAACTTTTTCTCTTCTTTCGACAGGTTATTCAAGCTGATATAATAACTGTGTTGATTAGCTTTTCTACGAAATAGTATTTTTTACTGGAATTGGAATTGGGTGATATAAATTTACTTAAATCTACGAATCCAACAATTTCTGACAAATATCTCTGATTTTTTTTTTTCATTTCCTAGAATCTTTAACCTACTGCTATAATAACTATTAAATTCCAGTATTCAACTAGAAAGATATCAATATTCCTTCGGAACTACACTAATAAACAAAACATGACTACCTATCTTCCCATGATTACAAAAAAACTATACTAAAACAAACCTGAAAATTCATAGAAACAAAGATTTCCAAACCTGCCCAACACAACTACACAGTGTTCTTGTGAAAAGAACACAGCAGCTCTAAGACTACAGAAATTTGATGAGGTAGACAATAAACTGGATGAAAGGAGATATATTACACGGGAAAGGAGACAGAAAATTCCTGGAAATGGAGACGGAGATTGAAGGCTTGCAATGCACTGCATATAAGAAGCACAAATTCACACCAAATTAAACTCTGAAGAAAAACCTTGAATTTCCCCACGATCATAAAGTCAATGCAGAGCATTTACTTGTGCATTATCAGTCCTGGAGGCACAGGAGACTATTGATTTCATATTAATTGTATGAGTTGTAAAAATATTGCGCATTTAGATGCACATTATTAGTCCGCGTATATTTATTAGTGTTTGCCTTCATTCTGAGCAGGTTATTGGTTTCAAATTAATTGTAACATCATTTTGTTATTTTTTGAAAATTGAATGTTTAGTTTTATATATATATATATTTTTAAATATTTGTAAAATGGTAAAAAAATATTATAATTTAGTGTTTAAGTAGTAGTGAGGATAGTTACTAGCACAGCCACAAGTCATTTTGAGTATTAAATAACGATAGAACTTTGCGTATTAAATAATCTACGTGGTAATCATAGTAAATTTCAAATATGATTAAGTAAAAGTAAAAGAATAAACATGTAAACTGATGTCTTTATAATAGTGAGGAAGTTAGTGGTTGAAATCATGACCATTGATTTATTGGGACGACTAAGAATATTCCAGCAATATTTATGTAATGTTCCTGACTTGGCTAGTCTAGGAAACGTTGCTAATGTGTGTGTAGGATCAAAGGTTTACAACATATATCCAACAATATTTATGTAATGTTCCTGACTTGGCTAGTCTAGGAAACGTTGCTAATGTGTGTGTAGGATCAAAGGTTTACAACATATAAATGATCATACAAATAATAAATGCGACAAAGGACTGCAAGTTTGTATTATGATATCTCTGTGGAT
>ML776712.1:686976-707680 GCA_009831015.1 Picea engelmannii | reverse complement strand
TTACTGGCCAGTGTGAACTCGTGCTTAGCTTGTGTGTAACCTCTCTCTAGGTGAGGGAGGTGATTGTGGTTTGAAGAGGCAGGTTGTCAGGCCTGCGAGCAACTCTTTCCAGGTGAAAGAGTTTGCTGGGAAGTGTTTTCTTCTAGAGAGTGTCCAGCACCAGCTACGGGCTTTGAGACTTCCTGATCCGGCCTGTTGTCGAGACCCAGAAGGGGAGGTTAGCACCGATGGACTGTGCGTGTGAGGGTGTATACTCTCGGGCGGAACAAGCATGTGGGGAATGAGGGTCTAGTAGTAGTGGGCGTAAGATGGCATCTTTGGGAAGAATCCTTCTAGATATTTCTGTGATGTCTTCCCTGTAATCTCTGCCTAGCCTAGGATTCCTTGCCTTGGGGTGGACCTCGGTCCCAGCTCAGGGGTGACCCACTGTTGAGCTGATGAACAGTGTGGTCTAAGGCTGGGAGGTTCGTGGAAGACCTGCACTCGGTTGGTGTTTTCTACAACTGTTAAAAGATAAGTATTTGAATTATGCTTTGATCATGTTATGCGTGACTGGCTGCTTATGTATCATGTTTTCGCTGTGTAAATGAATTATTGTTAAATGCTATGGAATGTGTGATTATAGAAGTAACGAGATATGTTTCACTCTGTATTTTAAATGTGTTTAATTGTGCTTAAATGCATGTGGTTATATTGGCCTGTGTTTATTATTAAAAGAGTGTACATAATATTACAAGAGCGCGTTAAACCTCTTGGTTTTTTTAAAAAGGTACACTACAAATTGGTAACAGAGCAATTGGTACACTACAAATTGGTATCAGAGCAATTGGTACACTACAAATTGGTATCAGAGCAATTGGTACACTACAACCGGTCCGTCTAGGTTCCAGTAGCTCTGTGATACTTTATAATAAAATCATATGCACCAAATAAATCACACCAGTGTCGTTGAACAATATGCATAGATATGTTCATGAACAATACAAAACCGACACGTCCATGTTTCAATAACACCAACATACTTTATAATAAAAATACATGCACTGAATAAATCACACAAACGTTGTTGAATGATACACCCCAGTGTGCTTCATTGTCAAATGGTGCACCGCTATAGGGTAAATAAATAAAAAGTACCAAGTCGATTTTCATTGTTACAATGCATCCTGTGCTTCCAAACTCTCAAAAAACACCGATGCTCATATTTCTTCCTAAGATGCCTTGTTGCTGGTGCTCTACACCAACTAGGATAGCTCCATTATTGGATTCCACACATTTCCAAATTTTGGAAATTACCGCGAATTTTCATTTCCTCTAAACGATGCAACCATGCCTCCTTGGGGTAGAAGAGACTAGGTAAATTATTTATTACCTTCCTATCTGCATTTTCTTCCAATCAAAATTACAATTTAGCTTGAATACACAATGAGCACCGCCACCGATGCATATTGTGTTAAATACACAGTGAGCATCGCCGCCAACACGTCCATATATGTCCTGACTGGTGCCATTCAATCTAACGCACAAAGATAAATTACTAAAAACAAAGCAATGCGTCCTTTGAAACACCCCGACATTAGCGCAAAATGGGCTTATACCCACACCTACCCATTACACTTTATTAACCACATCACTAGCTCAATGATATATAAAATTTAACCTAGAGGTGCACCAAGTTTAACTAACTGCGTCAGGGCGTACACCCAAATAATAATGCCTCGACACGTCAATGTTCAAACACACCGCCATACTTTATAAAAAAAACACATGCACTAAAAAAATCGCACCCGTGCCATTTAACATTACGCATCAACACACTTCACTTAAATAATGACACCGCTAACATAATGATTTATAAAATTTAATGTAGTGGTGCAACCATTGTAATCCAAGGCACCGAAAAAATATACATAAACACACTGGGACATATAATTCCTGAATTTCCATTGCGGGGCATTTGATTGGACACCTTGTTCCCAGTGCTCTCTCATTTACAATGCACTGAGGAACAAAATGACGATGCTCCACTATTGTTGTGGCATCGATGCATTAATAGTAACACCTTGCACTGGTCCATTTTATTGTTTCGGTGGACGCCTTGTAACCGGTGATGTCGACAACAAAACACACCATTAAATAAAACACCGATGCTCCGATAACATGGTAGCACTGGTGCACTTATATTAACACATCACACCACATAAGTTCATATACAACAATTTCAATGCACCGGTAATGTACATATCATGGCATCAGGACAAATTTTCACAAATTTACAGCGCAATGTGTCTTATGGTAAGCACTGGTGCATTCTATTAATCAAATGCACCACTAAGTTTTTGAAACACAAATTTCGTTCATGGTGCGTCAACTAAATAAAATGAACCGGTGATGTGTACTACAACACAACAAACAAAATACATACTAATTTACCATCTTAGTTCATTTTGTGGGATGGCCCGTCATCAATGTGTTATAATAAAAACACATTGGTATTAATGCATACAAAGCTCAAATGGAGCCTTGGTCTGTTACTTTAAAAGAAAAGAACTGATGCAGTTAAGTAAGTTGTACCGAGCAAAATAGTTTAAAAATTATCATTCTAACACACATATTTTAGAATGCACTCATTAACAATGCATCATGAAAAGAAAACACACCGGTTAAAAGCATCCAATGCACAAACTAACATAGAGAGTCAGTGCGTTTAATATAACCCAACACACTGCGTGGTTTAAAACCAACACTTAACCGATGTGCTATATATCACAACACATCACTATAGATATCAATGCTCGACTAACAATGCCACACAAATGTGTTATATTTAAAAGATTTCTAATATGTGCCTTATGTATGATAATGATCCGGATTATTTTCGGCATGAAATGAGATCGGAGATATAATAAATAAATGCACAGAGATATCACAGATATTCAATAATATAACATAAATATATTAGATACGCAACCATAAACACAGATATACAGTTATACATGATTTCTATTAATGAAATAAATGTACAGAGACTGTAAAATACAGAGTGAAAGACTCGATAGAATGGTGGCAACTTATCTCTGAGAAGAGATGTGATGGCTACTCGCATTCACAATCAGATGATTACAATGAGGCTCTGAAGGCCTTTTTACAATAATCAGGAATACCAAAAACCCTAGACATCCAAAAACCTAACCCTAGGAGATGAAGCACCAACAGTTATGTGGGCCCCGTTTGGGTAAGTGAGTACATCAACTTCCCGGGGTCGTAACTTTTGCATACGATCTCCGTTTTAGGCGTGTGATAGCTCGTTGGAAAGGTATCATTGAGGAGATTCATTTTGGGGGCTCAAATATGCCTTCGACTATAATTGAGAACCTCTATCTTGAAAAACCTTCATTTAGGCCCTCAAAATGGCCCCAAGAGTTAAAACCTGCTAAAAATAGTAAATTGCCAAAATTGACAGAAAATTGTTTTGAGCCAATCGGAAAAGGTGGGTGGCCACCGATATCCACCTGGATCAGATAAGGAGCACCGAGCATGGTGCATATGTATTTGTTAATAACACCACTTACTTTTTCACTTTTTTTGTAAACGTCTTCTTTTCCTTCTTTGGATCAAACAAATGTGTCTTCTCTGCATCCCTTCTGATCCTTGATCCTTCTATAGTCTTTTCTGGAGTCACCCTGTCTTCTCCTGTAGTAGCGCCTCCTCTATTGGTAACAATGACTCTAGGATCCTCTCTGCGAGGTTCCACTGATATCAGTTGCACTTGCGGGTTCCCACCCGGTCTTTCCTGAAGTTTCGCCAACAATACTGGACAATCTTCAATAACATGTTCAAATGAGTTTCATTAGCTGCAAATGGTACAAGGGTTCTGAAATTCCCTTTCCATGTGACCTGGCTGGGCACAGTTATAACAAATGATCTAACATTGGCCTCGACCCATGCCTCCTCCTCATCCTCTTCCTCTGAATCCTCCCCGAGGGTTGAAGTTTCATCTTCCTGGGGAATTAAACTACGTAGCATTTCCTTCTTGATGTAATTCTCCTTGAATCCTATATGTATCTCTTGACCTTTCATGCAAGAGGTCATAAGCCCTACAATCCTTCTCGTCATTCCCCACATATTTACATAATGTGTAGTAAATATTGGTAGGTGTCTGGACAAATTTTTTCATGTAATAACATTCACCGGGACGATGTCTATTTCGACATACCTCGTACCAAGGTAGAGTAACCTTCTTCAAAGGGATCAGAGCTCTAGAGGCCAAGTATTCATTAAATAGAGGACAATGATCCTTGTCATGGCCCTATGATTTACATCTGATACACCAGATGCCTTCTCTTTTATCTTTTCCCTTTTATTTCTTCATATCTTCGACCTGCAGAGATAAGCTAGTTAACTGACTCAAAATTTGACTCACACCTGAGATGGATTCTCCCATAGGGGATGATTCTAGTTTCATGGCGATCTCCAGTGCCTCAGCCTGCGAAGTGACCTTTTGTTGCATCAGAGGAACTTTGATGTGTGGTAAGAGGGAAACAATGAACCATTCCTTATTCTTCTCGTCTGGAATTTGAAAACTCAATCGGTCTGTCAAGGTCTTAAGGCTTTGATGAAACTCCCAAATAGGTTCATCTACTCTCTGCTTGATTTCTTTCAGTTCTGTAATTCACTGCGACTCCAACTTGGGTTTCTTGAATTCTGTACTCAACGCAGTCTTGATATCTTTCAGTGGTTTAGGCTATACAGTTCCTTTAACAAACTTCATGTACCAACTCAGTGCACGATCTCTCAAGGTAGTACTAAACTGGGCCCTCTTAACAACTTCGTCATTGACTTGCTTAATACTCCATACAGCTTAGCATAAGAACCAATGTTGGTTAGGATATTTAGATCCATCTCCTCTAAAGATAGGTAACCTCATTTCATCTACCATAGATCTTCCTAAGTTTCTTGACTGAGTATGTACTGAACTGCTGGTAAAAATTCTCTGAGTTCTATGATAACTCTGACTACTCTGGTTACTTAATGCTACTAAAACAAAAAGAGGAGTAGTAGTACTTACTTCGACAATAGGTGCAATCCCTGAAGTTATTGATTCTTCTCGGTGAGGTTCTTCAATATTCCCTTCCTCTGTCCTAGCGGATTCTGAATATTCATCATTCAATAGCTCTTCTTCTTCCCCACTGTAGAACCCTTTTTCCTGTGCTAGTGGCTCGTGACTCTGCTCAAACAGGTTCACTAGAGGAACCTCTCTGAATGATCTCCCACTGCGCGTATGTCCAACCTCTGTGTTGTTGTTGCCGTCTGATTTCTTGAACATTAGATTTTCAATTCGACTAATTACTATATCTTTAAGATGTTCTTCTCATGCTATATCATCTTGATCTTCAACTTCAAAAAGTGTAAATTTTTTCCTGTAAGTCCCTTAAAGAAATATTTCTCTCCTTGGCTATATGAATCTACTCTGTCAATAGAAAACTCAGTAATGTACCCTCCAATAGTTCTATCAAGCCATTGATCTACTTCTCTTGACATGACGTTATCAACTCTCTTGACCTTCTTGATCAACGATGACGTCCAAGCCACAGGTGGTCTAGATATGATTTCAAACTAGGTATCTACTAATTTGGCTAACCACTTGTATAACTCCTTATGAACTCCTCCAAATAAAATCTCGTGTATATCGGTGAAGATATTCCTTCTGAACCAATCCTCTATACTAATGCTAGGGTTCTTGTTCTGAGCTTCAACGAAGTCCCTCTCTTGTTCTTCTATCCACTTTTGAATCTATTTCTTCGATGGAAACCACCTTGACATTCCCTTAAGCACATCCTGGTCTTGGAAACAGAACCATTTGTTGGCACAAGGGCAGACCTAGGGTTCAATTCTTACAGCGCACAAACAAGCCCTAACTATTGGCCCTTTCAAAAACACCTGCGAAGCATATGCAGTCTCACCCGAAGTAGCAATAGGGGGTTGCAGGACACAGGTGTATACAACCAGAGGAAATGCAAAGTGAATCTAGGACAACAACACATATCAATATAGTTACTCTTTACCCCTCTTAGGATTAATTTGAAATTTATATCTCTGATCTAACACAACAATGCAATAATAGTATAACAGATGGTAAATAACACAACATCAATCACACGAAACAACAAGATATATGTGGTTCACCCTATACCTAGGGATACATCCACAGAACTATGTTTCTTGATATATTAGATGAAAACATACAGTTCTATCTGTGCACTTAGCTTGCTGACCTCTCTCTCTTTCTCTCCCCTCCCCGCGCACCCAACTATAGGGTTGATCTTCACACCCAACTGAAGATCCACAATACAAGAATTTTCTCACAACACAATGCTTCTCTCACGCAACAACAATAATCACTCAACATCAACAAAAACTATTGAGCAACCACCTTGCCTCTCCTATACATTTATTTATACATTACATGGAAAAGTCTAGGTGTCAAAAACCTAGATCCAAAACCCTAGGTCAACTTGACCTGTTCTTTAAGGGCTTCGCCAGCTTGTTCTTCCTTCTTTCCCTCAAGGTGCTCCAAAGAATCAGTTGGTGGATTTTTTTTCTTTCTGATTTGTCCACGATCTGTATTCTTCATCGATCTATCCTTCTTGATCTTCTCTTTCAATGGATAGCTTTCCCTTACTTCACTCCTTCTTTTCTTCTTATTTGACCTCTTCGACCCATTCTCAATTTATGTGCCTTCTGCGCTCTTCAAACTTCGTCTTTCTTCTTCCTTCTTCTTTGATTTATTCCTTAACACATAACCAAGGGCCAACAATCACATACCTACAACTCCTCTTCTTCACCTCAAGGGGATTATCAAATAACTATTTGAGGATGGGGAGTAATTTCATAGCCCCAAAGTTTCTATAACCCGGGCCCTTTCCTATGGCACCAGGCACATCAACTTCATTCCCTTCGAAGTCCGTCATCTTGGCCCCTAGTTTGGCATAATTAGAACTACCAATATCTATGATCGAAGCTTCCCAGTGCCCCTTTTCCCTGATCAACAAGAAAGGACCCTAGTGGATGTCTTAGTTATAACACTTTGTCATCCTCAAGATTGACCTAAGTTCCATATTGTATATTTAATAGAAGTTAAGAAGCACATTTGGAAAAACAATCGATAATACATAATATTTGTGAGCATGTCTTATCGCTAAATATTAAGTATTTCCTTGGCCTCTCCTTGCTCCTCCATGAGATCCTCACCCGTGTACTTAATAAGAAGTTCATCATTTTTATTCTTCTCCACAACCATGCGCTCGATCACTTTCTCATCTAGAAGGGGAACATGGGCAACAAACTCTCATTCTCTCTGTTGTTGGTTTCCCTTTTCCTGCTCTCCCATCTCTTCCACCACATCATTATCTTCCTCAAATAGGACCAAATTGATGGAAATGATGTCCTCTCTCTTGATATTCAACCTGGCCTACCTCTATATAGATTTGATCATTTGCCACTCCCTCAGTGCTATGGCCCACATATCCTCCTCCATGAGTCGCTCGACTTTCTCCAAGATATCATTCTCATCATTATTGTCACCATAATAATTGGCGTCAATTTTATTGTAGATCACATACATAGACCTCCTCTTCTTTACCTCACGAGGCTTATTAAATATTTCTTTGACATCGGGTAGGAATTTCCCAGCCGCACTTGTACAATTGGTTGTTGGAATATTGTAACATTCCATCTTCTAGCAATCAATTATACAAGTGCAATTGAGAAATTCCACCTTGGCTTCAAAGAGCTATTCGATAAGCCCCCTGAGGTGAAAAATAGAAGGTCTAGGTATGTGATCTACAAGTGAATTGACGCTAGTTACTATGGCTACAACGATGATGAGAACGATATCTTGGAGAAAGTCAAGCGACCCACAGAGGAGGAGATGCAGGCCAAAGTGATAAGGGAGTGGTAGAGGATTGAGTCTATCTAGAGAGTCCAGGTTGATGATCAAAAGCAGTGAGGTCATTTCCATTAAGCTGATCCTAGTGGCAGAAGAAATGGGAGAGCACAACAAGGTAAACCAACAATAGAGAGAGAGAGAGAGAGTTTATTTCCCATGTGCCTCTTCCGGATGAGAAATTGATTGAGTGCATGGTTGTGGAGAAGAAGAAACATGTTGAACTTCTAAATAAGTACACAGGTGAGGATCTCATGGAGGAGCAGGCCAAGGCCAAGGCAACGCTTAATTTAGTGATAAAACATGCTCACAAAGCTTATGGATCATTGATTGTTTTTCCAAATAATCTTATTAAATTTTATTAAATATACAATATGGAGCTTAGGTCAATCTTGAGGCTGACACAATGTTATAATCAAGACATCCAACTAGGTACTTTCTTGTAGAATAGGGCAAAGGGGCACTGTGAAGCTCTGATTGTAGAGCTTGGAAGTCCTAATTATGAAAAAGTAGGGGCCAAGATGATGGACTTGGAAAGGAACAAAGTTAATGTGCCCAGTGCCACAAGCAAGGGCCCAAGTTACATATACTTAGGGGCTAAGAAATTCCTCCCCTTCCCCAAAGAGTTATTCGATAATCCTCCTTGATGTGAAGAAGAGGAGGTGTAGGTATGCGATTTACAAGAGAATTGACGCTAGTTCATATTATGGTTACATGAATGATGAGGATGGTATCTTGCATATAGTTGAGCATCCTGTAGAGGAGGATATGCGAGAAAGAGCACTGAGGAAGTGGCAGAGAATCGAGTCCATGTGCTAAATTTTGAGTGGCACTGAAGAGTAACCTATATTTTTGCCTTCACAAAGAAAAACCTCTACAAAACTTTACTTGTGGAAGTTTGCATACGTACTTTTTAAATTATATTATTTCTTGATGCATTTTTATGTAACAATCACTTTGGTGCGATTTAAATCGCACTGGTGCGCTATAAATCGCACTGGTGCGCTATAAACAATATAACACACATGCATCTTGTGTTTTTTAAATCATGTTGATGTTGTTGTTGTTTGATTTATAAAATGTATAATAAGTACGCTAATGATTTCTTTGTTTTTAAATTAAATTTAAGATGTATTACTCATTAAAATTTAGAGTTTCCATATAATGTTTAACTTTGGTTTTATGAAATCATTTACTTTGGATTGTAATTGTGAAAACTTAAACTATTCATGCCATATAATGTTAAATTCATCTTCAAGGTGAATTGTTTAATTTCCAACAAGATATCATATGTTGATTAAACATATTTACAAAGAAAAAATACTTTTGTGAAATCATGTTATTTTCTCATTTATTTTATTGATAACATTTTAATAATTGTTCATAATTACATTTATAATTTTTATATTTATGAATAGGGATGGTGAAAATATCTTCCATATTGGGGTGTTTTTTTCTTTTTCTTTTCTTTCAATTATTATATTGGGATGACTTATGCCAAGTGTCATATTAGACTATAAAATGCACCTCACTTTATATTAATAATAAAAATAATAATAAAGGTGTTAATAGAATCAATATGTTATTTTTAGTTTGTAGGCAAAAATGTCATTAAAAAAAATTTGTGTTAAAATTTTATTGCAAAAACAGAGACATGTATTTTTAAATTATGATATATGTTACACAAAAAATATTAAAATAATAGGAAACAATAACATTTTTATAAATTTTTTTTATATATATTTGGAGTTAATAAAAATAAATCTATAAATGCATGAAATTCATCAAATACTAATATTTATATAAAAATATATATTTTGAATCCATAGAAATAGTTCTATAGATGCAAGCAATTTGATCAAAGACGATTGTGTGTAAACTATTTAAAAATATTGTAAAAATGAAACACAATGACAAATGATTTGAAAATGATGAATTTAATTAATTGGTTTATGTAGACCCAACTACCACCATGTTTTTTAAGAAAAAATAAAATTTGACATAAAGTCATTATATAACATGGACATATGGGATGGAGTCGCTTTGCGGAATCCCTAGCCACATGCGGTTTAGGCTACACTTCCTCGAGTTCATAGCTCTCTCTTGTCCCTAAGTCATGCCTTTCCCTTCGCATATTTTTTCTGGGAACTTTGGTGGTTAGTAGAAATGGATGAGCTGGTAGATTATGGTTATGACCATGCAGATGGACAACTTATCTGGAATCTTCTAGATGGCAATTTTTCTAACAATGGCTTGTCATTTTCGTCGGCTCCTATCGGAAGTTTTAGGGAGCATCTACCGCCGGACCCAGCTCGAAAGTCTTTCCCAGATTTCCAGATGCTTGTTGTGGGTGGTGTTCCTGCTACTTCGGAAGCTGACCCTGTGCTCCGGTGGAATTTATCCCCTTATCCTTCAGAGGTTTCCTTAGACTCATGGAGTTCAGTTACTTCTCCATTCAAGCAGGGTCCTTTTCTTCCCCCCGTCCTAGGGCTTGATGAGATCCATGTGCTTCAGTTTCCAGGGCACTTTCCTTTCCCTGATCAGCTGGAAAACATTGGGGCTCTTTTGTCTTTTCCCAACCTGGTAAGTCCCCTTCTTGGCCAAAACCAGTTTTTTCCCTCTTTTTCCTTCTTGGAACCAGGATTTGAATGACCTTTTGGCCCTGCCACCATCCCCATGCTCCTCTGGATAGGACCTGCCCCCTTGCTCCCCTCCTCCTCACCAGGCCAACAATTTTAACCCTCGTAATTGCGAGCTAGACTTTGTAACTGGAGAACCCTCAGTCCCAAAGCGTATGAAGGCACGTCTAGGTATTTCTCTAGTTCCACATCCACTCTCATTGGCTTTGGGAGACAACGTTATGCTACCCAAGGTTCCAGATATTGCTGAGAAGGATGTGGTTGGACGCGCAAATGGGAGGCATTTCAATCAAGAAATGCTTGCAAATTGGGTTTCCCTTTCATGGAAGGATTTGGGGATAAAATTTCCATCGGTACATTCTTTATTAAAAGGCCAGTTTATGTTCAAATTTCATTCAAGTCTAGATGTGAGAAGGATTCGTGGGGAACCTTGGTGCTTGGAGTCAACTCCCCTTCTTCTGAAACGACGAGCCCCTTTTTTTATGCTTATTGGGAGAGGATTGATGAACTTCCAATTTGGGTGTGATTTCCTGGGTTGCCGCCAGAATGCTGGAGTTGGAAATGTTTTGAAAAAATTGGACATACCCTCGACACATTCATGAAAGAAGATATGTGTTTTTCTACGTCAGGAAAAATGTTCATGGTTCGGATCTTAGTATCCCTCAATATCAGAAAGGTTTTATCATATACCCTTGAGATCTCATGGGAAGGAAATTTTTTCGTTCAACCACTTGACTATGAGGGAATTCTCGTCAAATTCTATAGATTTCATAAACACAGGAATAGGGAAACAAATATTTATCTTCCTATGAAGCAACAACATCAGCAGGGGCCGATTCATGGACAAAGGTGTTCCCATTCTTTCAGTCATGGTCAAGGTGTCCTTGCACCTCCTCCCCAGTCACGGGTCGTGCAACGGGCTTGAAAAGAGGTAAATGCCAAAAATTATGAAGGAAAAAGGGACTACACTGTTCTTTCATCAAAGGAGGAGAGTTTGCGACCTGCAGATTTATTGAGCCCTTCATGTTTTGGGTCCCAACTCAAAAAGGGTGTAGAATCACATCTGGCTATGCCCCCACTCTTTCCTTTCTCTGTCAATTTTAATTTTTTACAGTATTTCTCCCATAATTTATTGGATTTGAACAACTTGAAAAATCTTCCCTCCTTCCTAGTTTCTTTGCAACCCCTTGCACCTTTTTCCCCAAGCCCTCCACTCTCCAGTATTTCCTTTGGCTCTGCCTTGGCTTCCCCCGATCCTTCCCCCCCCTCACAAAGCCAAGAGTCCTCCCTGCTATCCGAAGAAGAGTCTTTTAGTTATATATTTAGGTTCCTATCGATTCCCTCTTCTTCTCATTCAACCCCTCCCCCTTCTGGTCTGGGTTTAATCCCCTCCCAGGTTACTTCCAAAAAAGGGAGAGGAAGAAAATACTTCTTGTCAAAATCACAATATCGAGCAGCCATTGATGTGGAAGCAGGTAAAAAACTCTCTATTTCTAGGGCACTTAGAGAAAAGCCTCCCCCAGAGGGATTTCCCTAATCAAAGTGATCTCTTTCAACTTTAGGGGGTTGGCGAGCCCCTCAAATCATCTCTCCCTCCAAGGGTTGTTGGATCTCTCGCAACCTGATGTTTTTTTACTTCAAGAAACCCTCGGAGAAGAGGCAGTGGTTGTCCAGATGCTAGAAAATACTCTAAAAAGTCGGTCTTTCTTTGGAACAAATGATTCTGGTTGCTCGAGAAAGATGGCTATGCGATGGAACCCAAAAACTGTAAAACTTGAAAATTCCCGGGGCTTCACCAGGGATCAAAGAATGAAATTTTTTGTTGAATATTTGGGGAGATCCTTTACAATATTAAATGTCTATGGGCCCACACAAGACTGGCCCCACTTCTGGAATTCCCTACTAGAAAAATCTTTTTTAAAATATTCTGCTCTCATTTTAGGTGGAGACCTGAATTTCTAAATAGGGGTAGTTGAATCTTGGGGACATAGGTCCTAGGAAGACTCTCTCTCATAATTCATTGTGCATAAGTTGGAAGAGGTTGGTTTAATTGATGTTGCACCTATTAAAATAAGTCCTACTTGGAGAAATAATATATTGGGAGAGGATTATATTGCAAAGAGGCCATATTGTTTTTTTATTTCTAGCTCTCTAGTGGAACAACTCCTCTTCTTCAGATAATGGATTGGTTCAAGAGGGGAGTCCAACCATTTCCCAATTTTCCTAGAATTAGTGGGAGCATCCAGAAAACTGGCAAGTTATTTTAAGTTTAACTATGCTTGGTTAAAAGAGGAGAGATTCCTAAAACTAGTAAAGGAAGTTTGGATGCCCATTGGCCGCTCATATAAGGAAGTTGTTCAATTTGCAAGAAATTTAAAAGAACTAAAAACAACTACAAAATCTTGGGAAAAAGGGAGAAAGAAAAAAATGGAACAAGATTTAATCCATATAGAGGTTGTCCTACAATCCCTCTACGACTCTGTCGAAGGAGGTTTTGACAACCCAGAACAAAAAGAGTTACTAATTTCCTTGGAGAAAAACAGAAGGGATCTACTACAAGCTAGAGAAGAAGAACGGAGACAAAAAAAATGGGTTCTCTGGCTACACATCAGTGATGAGAACAAAAAATTCTTTCAACCCTATGAAAAGGAATGAAAATGTCAAACACTATCCGGGGAATCAAAGATCAGTTAGGCATAATATTTTCCTCCTTCGAAGATATGGCTAGGTTGGGTTCTTCCCTTTTCAAGTCATTGTATGCAACTGATAGAAGAATATCCATTGATGTGGTCTTATAGATGACTCAACTATTCCCCCGATTCATTGAAGAGGAAGGAAATGAAGAAATTATGGCAGAAGTTTCAGAAGCATAATTAAAAGAGGTTCTTCAAATCTTTCAAAAATACAAAAACTCGGGCCTAGATGGTTGTTCAATTGATTTTTTTTTAGGTTTGTATGATTTTTTTAGCTTGGACCTACTCAAAGTCATAGAAGAATCAAGAATCAATGGTTTTCTACATACCCCTTTTAATTCTACCTTCATAGATTTAATTCCCATGAAGGATGCTCTTGAAAGCTTGGATGACTATAGGCCCATATCACTGTGCAATTGTATTTATAAAATTATAGCAAAACTCATAAGAAAAAGATTAAAAGGCATCCTCTCAAATACAATCTCTCAAGAACAATTTTGTTTTTTGGAAGGAAGACAGATCTATGAAGCAATTGGGGTAGCCCAAGAAGCATTGAACAATATTAATACACATAAGAAAAAAGGGGTGATGCTAAAAATAGACCTTTCAAAGGCATATGATCGGGTCAATTGAATTTAATTGAGATTACTTATTACACACTCGGGCTTTGGGTATTCTTTTATAAATTGGGTAATGAGCTGAATCTCCTTGGTCTCTTTTGTTGTTCTCATAAATGGAGTTGCAACCTCTTTCTTCCATGCTAAGAGAGGACTTCGTTAGGGGTTCCCCCTTTCCCTTCTCCTTTTCCTTTTAGTGGTTGAGGGACTAAGAAGGTCTCTCAAGGAAGCCAAAAGCATCATAAATTTTATCGGTATACCTCTTACTCATCTACTTTCTCTCACTCACTTGTTGTTTGTGGATGATGTTCTAATTTTTTGCAATGGCCTAAGGGGTGATGTTGAACAATTGAGATCCATTTTAGACGTTTTCAGCAGGGCTACAAGAATGAAAATAAACAACTCAAAATCTACTCTCTCTACTCATCAAATGGCTCCAGAAGAAGTCTTCTTTTATAAAGGTATTTTTCCTTTTATGGAAAATTCACTTGACGAGGGACTAAAATACATAGGTTTTCATCTAAAAACAAACTCTTAAACCAAAGGGGATTGGAAATATTTATTACCAAATTTTGAGAAAAGGTTAAAATCTTAGAGTTTCAGGTGGTTATCTCGACCAGGAAGGTTAATCTTGGTAAAATCAGTCTTGGAGGCAATTCTAGTGTATTGGTTATCTATGGCTTGGATTCCAAAGGGAACGCTGGAAAAATTAAGGAAATTATGCTTCAAATTTTTGTGGGGTGGCCAAAAGGATAGTTTTGTGATTCCTTGGATCAAATGGGAGTCTTTAGCTTTGTCAAAGCTGTTGGGGGGGGGGGTGGGTTTTAAAAAATATACATTGCTTCTCCACCATTCTTACAAAAAAACATGATGGAGACTTATCTCTTCCAACAATTTATGGCCAAAGGTCATTCAACAAAAGTACATCAATCCAGATTCAGTGGTGGATTGGATTAGAAGACCGTAAAAAATTCATAAAAAAGGATCTATCATGTGAAAAGCCTTGGTCAAATCCTTCGATGTTATCAGTCAACGCTTGGTCTGGAAGGTAGGAAAAGGAAAATCTCCCAGGATGGGTAGGGATCCTTGGGTGGGTGCAAGCAACCAACACTTAATTTCCCACAATCTAATAGACAACCTTCAATAGAGAGGTTTTTTTCATCTGAGTCAGATTACGGATGAACAACAAACTTTGATCTGGAACCAAGGCTGGCAAGATGCACAAGCTATGAACCTGGAAGAACACTTCATAGCTCCTTGGAATTAGTATATCATGGCACTTAAATTAAGCCATGTCAGAATAAGTGATCAAGAAGATGAACTTTTATGGCAACTCAGTCCTTTTGGGGTATAGTCCCCAAAAGAGGGTTATTCTTTTGTGATCTCATTTCTCCATCAACAGGTTCTTGAATGGTGGTGGAAGGGGATTTGGAAAGACAAATGCCCCCTCAAGGATAGAGTTTTTATGTGGTGTCTACTAAATAAAAAGGTCCCTACTTGGGATATTATGAAACTCAGGGGTTTAGAAGGAATAAGATGGTGTCCCCTGTGCAAGGGAGAGGAGGAAACTTCATTACATCTTTTTCTGGATTGTCCTTTTTATATACAAACTTGGCGAGATGTCTCTACTATTTTGGTTTAACCTTTCTCTTGGTACAAATCTTCAATTGAAGAATCCTAGAATTTGTGAGTTCAAAATCGTAGATACAAGCGGTTCAAGGCCCTTCCTCTCCTCATCATCTGGGGAATTTGGATTGCCAGAAATTATGCTATTTTCAAGGAAAAAGACTCCCTTCTTGAGCTTATTTTAGTTAAAATCCTAGCTATCCTAGCACATTTTCCACAAGAGAAAGATCTACCTCCCCCAAGGTAGGTAGTGGAAGAACACATTAACACCACTAGACCTTGGGATTTTTTTGATGGTGCCTCAAAAGACGATGGTGCTCTTTGTGGAGGAGGCATAATTCTCCACCTTTCTCCAACACACTCTTTCAAGATAAAGTGGGGTCTGGGACAAGGAACAAATAATTATGCAGAACTTATGACATTAAATCTCCTGCTCATTTTTGCTGGGGAAAAAGGGATTTTAGATCTTCAAATCTTCAGGGATTCTATGATGGTCAATAACTAGATGAGGAAAACACAAAAATGCCACAACATAATTCTTGCTTCATTAATTGAAGAAGTTTTTTTAATTTCAGATATATTTACAAATACGTCTTTCAAACATGTCTACACGAAAAGAAATGGAGAATAAGACTCCTTATATAAATATGGAACTTCTATGGCTCATGGGAAGTGGCACATCATAGAGCTTTTGGATGGCTAGACTCAGGAACATTTTCACATGCCCTTTATAGATCAACCAACCCGAACTACATAAAGGGAATTTTATCCACTTTTTTTTTGTATATAATACGAAGTCTATTAGTGCACAAGAATTAGTAGAAACAATTTATTTATGAACAAGGTCTCTTGAGACACATATTAGCTCAGTTTTCAATACTACTTCTTTTGGAGTAGTTTTGGGTGACATCAAAAGACTCTACGTCTTGATTTTGGTTTTTACAGCAAGACTAGCAGATTGCCACATACTATAATCAAAGAGTTGTTTCTAACAATCATTAGCCTATCATGTTCGGCATATGTAAGACATTTTTGGGACTAAATGCATGTTTCTACATGCATTATTCAGAATGTAAATTTTATATTTATTAATAAAATTTATACATTTTTCCTTTGGAAAAAAATAACATGGACACATAATACTTTCCCTCCCAAAAAATTTAATTTTACATAATGTGCATGCATCCTATGACATTAATGTTTTATGTAAATTCTACAATTACTAATATTCATTCTCATATTTTTCATAATCATGTAATCAAAATCATTTTATTAATACATATGTCTTATCAAATAACTTTGCATGACATTAATGTTTTATGTAAATTCTACAATTACTAATATTCATTATCATATTTTTTTATAATCATGTAATAAAAATCATTTTATTAATACATATGTATTATCAAATAACTATTATACAACTATCATCTGTCTTCACAATTAATCCTAAGAGATCCTTAAAGAAGTGATGCTTTCCATATTCCCTTTGTGAGCCTATTTGATATTATAGGGCCCTTTGCATAATGAGTAATCCATAGCGCATCGAATTTAAGGGAAAAGACATTATTTTTCACATGTGAGCCATATTAAGCCCTAATACAATCCCTAGTGTGTAAGGCTTACAATTGCTAAGGTTAATTATCAATATATATAAAAAATAAAAAATATTAAGAAAACTCAATAAATAAAATAAACAAAAGTCCATGTGTAGAAGTTACAGGGAGCTTCGTCCTAATCTTTGATGTAATGATTATAACATGCAACCAACCATTTTATAAAAATAATGCCAAATTAAGCAATACATTTACATTAGTTCCATTGAAAATCTAAAAATACAATTACTCATTCATCCTTTTCATGTGTCCCAAGGGGACATATAAAGGTAGACCCAATGCGAGGCGTTTTTGATGGGTCATTGGTGGTATACAAAAGTTACAATTTATTAACAACTCATCACCACGAGACAAACTATGTATTGTATGCACAACAACAAATTTGGGTTCCTTCATTTTCATAAATATCTCTTTGTCATTAGAGTTTTACTCAAAGGCAAAATTTGCACTAAATAATAAGGCCCTGTATCTATTTATTAACCATGTGATGTTCCCATGAGTTCTTGGACAACCGTCGATATATAACAAGTTTTTCCCCTTAAAGTTTCCAAAAGCAGAACCATTCATGCACACACTATACATGGAAATGGTATGTTTGTATTTGACAATATCCTAACTATTGTAATAACAAAAAGTAGATAAGAACCTATGTTTATATAAATAAATATATTGCATGCAATAGGATTTATGCCATACATGTGTTTGAAATACTAGTTAATACCTTCAAGTTGACAAACAACAAAATAATAGAGAGAAGGATTGTCTTTCACTCATTGCATAAGGATTTTTGTGGCTTATCAATAAGAGGCACATCATGAATATCAACATAGGTTTCATCCATGGGTGATTCCTCATCCATGGAAACAAAGGTGTCATGGATCAAACTATTTATCTCTTTATTCTTAATATAATACCAATACCATTTTCTTCCATAGGATCAACTTCAAATCCATCACTAGTCTCACGAATAATATTACAAATTACAATATTAGAAATTTCAAGCCTATGCTCCTTTGTCTTTGTGAATACAAACAAACAAACATAATCAATATAACCAATATTGAAACATTTAGAACTTTACAAAATGAAGAAAAACATGTTTCTAGATCTTAGCTAAGAGGCGATATTTGGTTCCCCCTTCAAGGTGCCCATTTTATAAGAAAACATTTATAGTTGTTGACCTATTAATTCTTCTTTTCTATCAGCAATTGCATTTTTTTTCAAGTGAAATGATATTTCCCATCACAACTATTAGGAAGTTTGGGATTATTCCTAGATGATTTTTTACGATTGCTTGTATGTGAATGATTATTGAATTCATCAATATCACTATCCAATATAGATAGATCAAAGGGTTCTTTGGTTAATTGCTCTATATAAGCCACCTGATCGGATGCATAAATGGTTAATTGCTCTATATAAGCCACCTGATCGGATGCATAAATGTGTATGTTAGAGTTATTTGATATTTTTTTCTATTTCAATAGCATACTCAACTAGCTAGGGAAAAAATTAGGGGCTAAATTTCACCCATGGGCTAATTTTCCATGCTTTTTGCCAAAAAAAGATTCATCAATTTTCATTTTTTTTTTTTTAAAACGAACCATCCAAATTCTATAGAATAACATTATTTTACCTTAAAAATCGCCAAAATTTTATAAAAACTATATAGAATCCTTAGAAATTTGAATTTTATTATAAAAATAGTGCCAAACGTTTTGTAGTTTACATATTAAGAATCAATAAGATTCACTAAAGTTTCTACATTTTAATATAAACCTGCATCCTTAAAATTATCTCTGCAACTAGCCGAGCATTATTACAACACACATACATTCGAAAATTTCACATAAAAAGTAGTTAAATGGTATTTCCAAATTTTTACCCGAAATAAATTTCAATTATGAAGAGGATATTGACAAATTCAACAATGATGTAAAAATTTACCACTCCTAATATGCCATTAAATCCTAACTCTTTAGACAAAAAAAATAGTAGTTTTTTTTTGCATCTGCTTCTTAAAACATAGAAAATATATATATTATAAACATTGAAAGTAAAAAATTCTCTTTAGTCTTCATCTCGATTCTCGAAGTTTAACCAATCGTGCCAATTAGTTAACATGTGGTCACTATAATGAAATTTAACTTTGTTAAATGTAATCATGCCCCAATACACATTGAATAATTGAAATCACCACTGTAACATGGAATAAGTGATGTTTATTGGGAGTAAACGACAAAAAAAGAAGAAGATAAATTCACAACTAACATATTTTCGATGTTAAACTTGTTTATTTATTTCTTTAAATGTGGATCTAGATGTCAGATTTCGACTATTCATGTAGTAATGAGAGTTTCTTGACAAGGTCAACTTTAATCACTAGGTAAATTGACTCCTTTATATAGTAGGCTTGGTTTGATCAAAATTAATTACACTCAATGAACTCATACCTAAGGAAATTAATTACAAAAAATAAGGGATGTGCACACCCAACAAGATGCACTTGGATTAATCACTCCTTGATTGAACAACTCATGAATCTACCTTTTATCTCATCACTCTCCTTTATAGAGGTTTGATATAACTCAATATCATACAAAGATGAATCAATTGTATTTCATACTCAAAAAATATTTTGGGTGATAACCATTTCGGCTATATAGAAACGACTTCTTCCTAATAATTAATTTAACTCTTCTTGTTTCTCTCCTATTATTCCATCATTGTAAGTCTTTATTTTTGCAAGTTTACCATTTTTTACTTTCAAAATCAACATTACAAATTTTATGTTGTTTTTTATTAGCGTTTTGGCTTGGTTTTCTCAAATTAAAGAAACAATTCCTTGATGTGTAGTGATTTATTAGGAATGTCTTGTCATCTTTGACTAACCTCTATTTATTGGATCTTCTTAGGAAGATGGAATATCAATACTAAAGATATGGACTACTAGTAATGACTTCACATGTGTATGAAAGAACAACATCACATTCCATGTCATATTTGAATTGACTTGAAATGCATGATTTGAACTTACAATAATGAGTAACCGAGAAAGTTGAATGACCATTTTTTTGTAACCAACCAAAAAGATATCATTCTTGATGTGCATTGGTCTTCAATTTGTTTTAGTTTCTTGAGTTGAGAGTAATAACTGTCAGTGCAGAGTTCTTGCACTATTCTTTCACATGGAACTTCTTTCTCATTACATCAATTTCTTTTTATTGGTCAACATCATTGCTAGTGTGGTGTTCCTATGCATTTTGGGTAGTGACCATATGCTTCTACATGGGTTTTTGTGGATTGGGAGGAGTATAGGCTCAAATTTTCCCAGACCTAGACTTTGGTGAAATGTGATAACATTCTAGTTTATAATGCTTTGTTTTGTCATACAATGATTGAGAGACAATGTGTGTTGATGGGACACAATGCAAAGGTGAAATGATTCTTGGTCATGGCCACCAAGGTCACGAGGTTCCCTACATGATTCTTTTTCATGACCACCAGTATGAATTCCATAAATGTCATTAAAATCCCCCATAAATTTACTAGACTATAATGAAATAAG
>ML776712.1:607032-686918 GCA_009831015.1 Picea engelmannii | reverse complement strand
TTGAAAGGTAGGACATTTAAACGTTTAACATGAAAGGGTATGGTATTAATCATATGACTGATCTGTACAAAGAAGACAAAGGATCAATTGAGTCAAGATAGCGGTGGACCATTTTCCCAATAATTTTTTAGAATTCTAATGAAATTGAGAGTGATATTAGGGTTAGCTTTTCCTTTGGACCATGATGTAATTCTCAAATAAATTTCCAACACCAAAGGAAATATTCAATTTGATAGTCCAATAACACTGACCAAGATCAAGCCAATGCTCAATGCTTCAAAATCGTGTTTGAAATATGAGTGACATGTGATCCTACCTCACAACCTCAATGATAACCTCTTATAGTTTAATTTCACAACCATGTGGAAGAGAAATGGTAGTATTCTATAAAACCCTATATTCATCGAAGTATGGAAATCATGGTTAATGTAATAGAAAATTTTGATAAAGAATGTTATATAAATCAAATGATAAAGGGACAAATTAGACAAATTTACACCAAAAATCAACAAATCCTCCATACCTCATATACCAACCACTAGATCAAGATCAATGGTGGGGACCCATCAATCATGATGCACTTGTGAAAATGAATGCATGGGACATGATGGGTTCACATCAACCTCATTCAACCACAAAAATAAATTCCAAATCAACAATGGAAACGCATAGTACTCAAAGTAATATTCTTCCCATTCAAGACACCAAGACTTGCAAAACAAGTCGATAAACAAACTCCAACACAACTTATATCCATGGTTATGGAGTCACGATATCCAACCAATATGTTGTCTAGGCTATGAACTCCAAAAAATTATTTCAATAATGAAACTTAGGTTAGGACCTAAGACAAGTCTGACTCAAAGCAAGGACAATCCTTGGTAGAGCCAACAAAAATGTAATGCAACAAACAAATAGCAAAAGAATTCTCCCACAAACATGGGCTCAAGAAACAATGCATAGACCAAATGGAAATGATGGGAAAATTTGAAGAGGTGTGATCTTATGATAGGTGAGGAATATATGAACATTCCATAACTAAGGGCATTTCCTTTTCATTCTATGGCTTAGGTGACAACCCCATAGTAGTGTTAACAACAAAAAATATACCAAGGGGAAAATAAAATAATCAATGCTCAGTTTGAATGACCATGAAACTATAGCCAAGTCCAACACATATCCATGTGTTATGACCCTATGGGGGGTATATACTGTAGATTTTAACCTTGTACAATATTTACTGCAAACATATTTTCAGTAAAAGAACAGAAAAGATACAATGGAAAATACACACATTACACAAAGATTTTTCCCCTGGAAACCCAAACCGGGAAAACCAACATATTCTATATTTATTCATCATTTTACATTGTTTACAATACAATATACATATAGGAGCCAGTGACATACAAAAACCTAACCCAATGAACTGGATTAGTCAACAACCCTAATTCCTTAACCAGAAATAGAAAACCATCAACAAAAACCGTGTGCCAAAAAACAACCCAACAATGGACATGAAAATCGAGGAAACAATGTGACACATTTTCTGAGGAAAAAAATTTCTCGGTGGCGCTGCCCCTGAACCCCTGCACGGGGAGATTTCTACCCCCTACACCCCCCCCCGTGCGCCCGACGCAACGTGAAAGGATGATTTTAGGGGCTAAATTTCGCTCATGGGCTAATTTTCCATGGTTTTTCCCAAAAAATGATTCGCCATTCTAAAAATGATTCACCCAAATTCTATAGGATAAAATTATTTTACGTTAAAAATCACCAAAATTTTATACAAACTATATAAAATCCTTAGAAATTTGAATATTTTTACAAAAATATCTCCAAACATTTATAGTTGGCATATGAAGGATTAGTACGATTCACCAAGGTTTCTACATTTTAAAATAAATTTCCATCCTTAAAATCATGCATGAAGTGGAAAGAATATAACACATACCCAACATTCTCCCACTTATTTTTTTCTTTGCATACAAGGTTACATAGTCAATAATTCAGGGAAACAATGTCCATGGATCCCCTACACCAAGAGAACTTCTCAGTGCTCACAGATTTTGTTAATGAATCTGCAACATTCTTCAAAGTGCCCACTTTCATCAGAAACACTTTATTTTCTTCAACCATGTTTCTCACAAAGTGATATTGAATATCAATATGCTTTGTCTTTGAATGACAAGTCGAGTTCTTCGCCAAAAAAATTGCACTTCGACTATCACAATCTATCCTTACAGTTTGTTGTACCAACTCAATACCTGAACACAATATGTGTAACCGTACTGCTTCCTTACTTGCATGAGTGGCTGCCATGTATTCAACTTCTATAGTTGAAAGTGCCACTACAACTTGTCTTTTTCTCATCCAATTGATTGCTCCTCCAAACAAGTTAAACACATACCCTAATCTAATGACCTGGATTAGTCAACAACCCTAATTCCTTAACCAGAAATAGAAAACCATAAAAAAAAACCATGTGCCGAAAAACCACCCAACAATGGACACAAAAATAGAGGCAAAAATGTGACACATTTCCCAAGGAAAAAAAATTATCGGGGGCGTTTCCCCTGAACCCCTGCACGGGGGCCTTTCTCCCCCCTACACCCCCCTCAAACTCCATATATTATATATTTATTTATCATGTTACATTTTTTACAATACAATATACATATAGGATCCAACGACATCCAAAACCCTAACCCAATGACCCAGATTAGTCAACAACCGTAATTCCTTAACCGAAAATAGTAAACCACAAGAAAAAACCATGTACCCCAAACCTAGAAAACCATCATATTCTATATTTATTCGCCATGTTACATTGTTTACAATACAATATACATATAGGAGCCATTGGCATCGAAAACCCTAACCCAATGACCTGGATTAGTAAACAACCCTAATTCCTTAACCGGAAATAGAAAACCATCATAAAAAACCATGTCCGACAAACTGCCCAACAATGGACAAAAAAATTGAGGCAAAAATGTGACACGTTTCTTGAGGAATTTTTTTTTCTCAGGGGCACTTCCCCTGAACCCCCTGCACCCCCACCCCATGCGCGCTCGACGCATATAACACATACCCAACATTTTCCCACTTGTTTTCTTTGCATAGAGGATTACATAGTCAACAATCCATGGAAGCAATGCCCATGGATCCTCTACACTAAGAGAAATTCTCAGTGCTCACAGATTTTGTTAATGAATATGAAACATTCTTCAAAGTGTCCACTTTCATCAACAACACTTTCTTTTCTTCAACCATGTCTCTCACAAAGTGATATTGAATATCGATATCCTTTGTCTTTGAATGACAAGCCTAGTTCTTCGCCAGAAAAATTACACTCTGACTATCACAGTCTATCCTTACAACTTGCTATACCAACCCAATACCTGAACATAATCTTTGTAACCATACTGCTTCCTTACTTGCATGAGTGGTTTCCATGTATTAAGCTTCTGTAGTTTAAAGTGCCATTATAGCTTGTCTTTTTCTCATCCAAATGATTGCTCCTCTAAACAAGTTAAACACATACCCTCTTGTAGATATCCTATGATCCATATCTCTAGCCCAATTTGCATCCACAAAGCCACGTATATACAACACTTTGTCCAATCATGGTCTTCCTTGGTAGCCCAATCCATATCTAGCAGTGCCACATAAATACATGAAAACTCTTTTTAGTGTTGTCCAATGATCCTTTCCTGGTTTTGACATATACCTGCTCAAAACTTCCACTGCATGTGCAATGTTCGGTCTAGTACAGACCATTGCATACTTCAAACTGGAAATTTCACTCACATATGGAACACGAGACATGCCCTCCTTCTCTTAATGTGTCTTGGGACACTGATCCGTAGATAACTTTACACCAACAGAAATAGGGACCTTTACCGGTTTACATTCCTGCATATTAAACCTCTGCAATATTGTCTCGACATATTTTCTCTGATTTAACTAGAGTTTCCTCTTTTTCCGATCACTTTTAATTTCCATGCCCAAAATGAAATTTGAAGCAACGATATCCTTCATGTCAAATTTAGAGTACAACTGAGTTTTCACATCCTGGATAATCTCCTTGTTGTTTCATATCAACAACATGTCATCCACATATAAGACCAAATAAATCAAATGATCACTAATTAATTTAAAATACACACAACGATCCTCTTTTCTTCTTGTGAAGCCTAGTCCCAACATATAAGTATCAAATTTTTGATACCACATCCTTGGTGATTGTTTTAAACCATACATGGACTTTTTCAGCTTGCATACCAATTCCTTCTTTCCCTTCACATCAAAACCTTATGGCTACTTCATATAGATTTCTTCTTCCAGATCCCCATGTAGGAATGTTGTCTTCACATCCATCTATTCTACTTAAAAATCAATTGCAACAATAACATATAACAAAAATCTTATAGAATTTAACTTGGCAACATGAGAAAAAATCTCACCAAAATCAATTCCCTCAACCTAGGAATAACCGTTTGCTACTAACTGAGATTTGTGTTTCTCCACTTTTCCTTCTGCATTCAGATTCTTTTTAAATACTCATTTGCTAATAATGGGATTTCTTCCAGTCGACAAATCCACTATATACCAAGCCTCATTCTTATCCAAGGCTACAATTTCTTCATCCATGGCATTTTTCTAGAGCTTTCCATACTATGAATCCACTGCCTCCCTGCCAGTTCTAGGATCATCATCAATAATAGAAAAATAAAAATTTGAATGGAAATTAGATGGAGTATATATTTACGGTAGCATTCTTTCTCAAACCAATCTCCTCAATATTGGAATATGAGGATCTTCTTCTTCTGATTCTTGTTCTTCTGTAGAGTCTGATTCATCATCCTTTAAATCAAACTCTATTTTCTTTGGTTCTTCCTTACTTGGTAGGACTCCCTATTTAACAACATTCTTCATTTCTCTAAATACCACATCTTGGATATACACAACCTTATTAGTTTATGGGTTCCAAAGCTTATAACCTTTGATACCATCTTTATACACAATAAAGATACACTTTTCAGCCTTCTTATCTAGCTTACTCTTGTTTTCCTTTGGAACATGAGCATAAGCCCTGCAACCAAATACCTTGACATGTGTGAGAGAATTTTTCTTACCTGTCCATACCTATGTGGAGTCTTGTCATCTAGCATTGATGAGGGTGATTTTTTGACCAGGTAACAAGCAATACCCATTGCCTCTTCCCAGAATTCTTTCCCTAACTTGACACCACTAAGCATGCACCTTTCTTTTTCCATCAATGTCTTGTTCATCTTTTCTACAACTCCATTCTGCTGAGGTGTATATGGAGTATTCGTTTTCCTTTATATACCACACTTCTTACAAACTTATTCAAATTCATTCTCACAGAACTCTCCACCATTATCTGTCCTCAACACCTTAATTCTTTTTTCTGTTTGATTCTCAACAAGAGCATTAAACTCTTTAAACTTGTCAAAGACTTCAGATTTCTTCCTGAGGAAATATATCCAAGTATTCCTCGAGAAGTCATATATAAATGAGACATAGTACACAGGGATGATTTTAAGGATGGAAATTTGTTTTAAAATGTAGAAACCTTGGCGAATCTTAGTAATCCTTCATATGGAAACTATAAAGGTTTGGCGATATTTTTGTAAAAATATTCAAATTTCTAAGGATTCTATATAGTTTGTATAAAAGTTTGGTGATTTTTAAGGTAAAATAATTT
This sequence comes from Picea engelmannii, assembly GCA_009831015.1. Lineage (NCBI taxonomy): Eukaryota > Viridiplantae > Streptophyta > Pinopsida > Pinales > Pinaceae > Picea > Picea engelmannii. The sequence goes on along the minus strand of ML776712.1, from coordinate 681,184 downwards.
TATCCTATAGAATTTGTGCGAATCATTTTTAGAATAGCGAATCTTTTTTTGGGAAAAACCATGGAAAATTATCCCATGAGCGAAATTTAGCCCCTAAAATCATCCCTGATAGTACATATATTTTCCCAATGATGGGACCGACATAGGTCCAAAAACATCACTGTGAACTAGCTGTAAAATTCCTTCTGCCCTCATTGCACCACAGGGGAATCTTACCTGATTCTGCTTCCCATATACACAATGTTCACATAAATAAAAATCCAGAGAGAAATTAGACATACCTTCAACCATACCTTCACCATGTAGTAGTCGAAGACCCTTCTCTCTGATATGCCCCAGTCTTTGATGCCACAACATGAACTTTTCTCCAGAGACTGTAGGAGTTCTTTCTTCTTCAACTCCAATCTCAGGAACAATGGAACTATTACACCCATCATTAATAGTGCTTCCTTTCAACTTATATAGGGTTCCAAACTGGTTTTCCTTCAACAACACCATTGCTCCTTGAACCATCCTGTAGGTTTCCTTTTGAAATATTGTTTTTACCCCTGCATCATCCATGTTGCTTACAAAAATCAAATTTCTAGCCAAACCTGGGATGTGAAGAACACCAGGCAGTGTTCTAATCCTTCCATCTATGATCCTCAACTTGAATTTTCCTCATCCTATGATTCTGGTTGTCAAATCATCACCTAGGAAAACATTACCTCGATCATACATTTCATATTCACAGAACCACTCCCTGTGGGGAGTCATATGAAAGGATGCACATGATTCAACCAACCATGCCTCATGATCTGCATGTGTGATTGAAGAAGCCAAGTACACATCCCCTCCTTCTTCCTTGAAGGTATTTTATTTTGTGGAAGGAGATTCTCCAGATCCCTTCTTTTTCTCAACTTTGGATCTACACTGCTTCTTGTAGTGCCCTTATTTTCCACATCTCCAACATACCTTTACAAATTTTTTTGGAGATTTAGATTTACCCTTAGACTCATATCTCCTACTTGAGAACTTAGATATATTTATTTCATGGGAGTGTCCTCTTGAAAATAATGCATCTGTGCTATGTCCTTCCATGTTTTTATGTCTCATCTCCTCCGACAACAAGGATGAGACCACTTAATCAAACTTCAAGGCAGTTGTATTACTACCTTGATCTAGATTATTTCCAGCACGAAATGAGAACGAAGATATAATAAAGAAATGCAAAAAGATATCACATATATTCAATAATATAACATAAATATACTAGAGATGCAACCATAAACACAGAGATACAGTAATACATGATTTCTATTAATGAAAGAAATGTACAGAGACTGTAAAAATACATAGTGAAAGACTCGCTAGAATGGTGGCAGCTTATCTCTAAGAAGAGATGTGACGACTACTCCCATTCACAAGAAGATGATTACAATGAGGCTCTAAAGGAATTTTCACAATAAACAGGAATGCCAAAAACCCTAGACATCCAAAAACCTAACCCTAGGAGATGAAGTGCCAAAAGTCATGTGGGCCCTGTTTGGATAAGTTAGTACATCAACTTCCCGGGGTTGTAACTTTTGCATACGATCTCCATTTTAGGTGTATGATAGCTCGTTGGAAAGGTATCATTGAGGAGATTCATTTTGGAGGCTCAATCATACATTTGTCTATCATTGAGAACCTTGATCTCAAAAAACCTTCATTTAGGCCCTCAAAATGGCCACGGAAGTTAAAACCTGCTAAAAATAGTAAATTGCCAAAATTGCCAGAAAAATGTTAGCCAGTTGGAAAAGGTGGGTGGCCACTGATATCCACCTAGATCAATACTCCCTCCTTAGGAAGAAATGGTCTCCATTGCGTTGAGTTCCTGGGGGATAGGGAAAAACGTTTGTTGGATCTGCATCTTGGTGAGGTGCTTGTATTGTTGGAGATATCGCGCTACTCAGTTTGTGGAAGTATGTCAAGAACCTGTTGAGGCTGAGGTTGTTCAAAAAGTCGAGATACTTGAGAGGACGGTGTGCAGAAGGAATCTTTGTGCTTTACTGCAACCTTGTCGACCTGCTTCTGCTGGATAGAAGGTGCTTGGGGTGAGGCTGTAGTGGTTGCAGTGTCCTTCTGTTCTCCTTTTGAATAGATTGTGAAGAAGCTAAATTTTGCAGTATGAGATACTACCTTGCGACACTTTTTAGGTGGAACAATAGTCGGAACTACCTCTAGTATTCTGTAGAGATGACCCCCCAAAGTAACAATGACACTATGGGGTCGAGACTCATAAACAACATGGCACTTCCACATATATGGTTGGCCCAAGAGAACATCATAGACATCCAGTGGGGCAACATCACATAATACCTCATCCTCTACTGGCCGGATGCCATATGACAATCGACATTGTTGGTTGACACAAAGATCTTGTCCTTGGCGAAGCCACCCGATGTTGTATGGTTGCGGGTGTGGTGTTGTCGACAATCCCAACTGTTTGATGACCTATGTTGAGATGAGGTTCTTCTGGCTTCTGCTATCAACAATAAAATATAGTAGGGTTCCCTTCATCCACATATGTGAATGAAAATGGAGCTCCCCCTCTTCGGGATCTGTTGGTTCTTCTGGTTGAATTACTGCAGTTTCGACAATAGCAGTGGGGTATGTGTCAATGGTCTATCCTTTACCAGTATTTTCAGAATTGGATTCTGAATCAGGGTTCGGCTCCTTGTCTTTGATCTCGGCCACCAATGATTGTTTTGAGTGACATTCATCGGTGTTGTGCCAGAGGATTTTGTGGAAATCACACCATTTTTTGGTGTCCTTATTTGTCTTCCCTTGACCCTTATTTTCCTGTGTCTTGGACTAGTTTTCATGAGACTGTTTGTTAGGGATGTCTTTGTCATACTTTGGTTGTTGCAGATTTATAGATCTGAAATCCCGTTTGTTTCGGTGCTTAAATCTCTGCTCGATTTTAACAACATATCGATAAGAAACACTGAGTGATGAGATGTCCAGAAAATCCATTTCAGTCTGGATGTATATGTGTAGAGCCCCATGGTATTTCAAAACCAAATGTCCCTCGGAGTCTTTGATACCCAGCTTGGTGCACAAGGTATGGAAGGTATTGGTGAACTCTAGAACTGCTTGGCTCCTCTCTTACCGCAGTGTGGTCCATCTCATGTATTGGTCCTCATAGTTTCCAATAGGGTAATACTGTTCCTTTACCGAATCCACAAAAAAATCCCAAGTGGGATCGGTCCCATATATTCCAAACTCCTCTGTGGAACTTTGCTCCCAGTAAGTTTCCCACCAATGTTTGACATGAGGGATAGATTTAAGGAGTGTGAAGGTGATCTTTTCTTTGTTGGAAAAATTGTGAACAAAGAAACAACCTTCTAGCAGAGTTAACCATTTTTCTAGGGTTTATGCATCTATCTATCCTTCAAATACAAGAATATCAAAATTAACTTGTACCTTGAAAGGCGAGGTGCTTCCAAAGTGGCCGCTTGATGAAGATGCGCCTGATTCTATCGGCAGGGGTTTAAGGATGTGGTCAAAATTCTCCATCATTTAGTTCCTTTTTCATGTGAGAGATTTCTCAAGCAACAGATTGATAGGATCGGATACTCCATCATTTTTCTTTTCTTCTGCCATTGAGTGTTTCTTGGGTGTGCGAGAGCGATTGTCCTCAAGAGAGACAAGCTCGAGACCCAACCTGCTATACTTGAACCTCATCGGGGACATGCACTGAAAAAATGATCAATAAAAACCAGATCTGATACCACTGATCCAGATTATTTTCGGCACGAAATGAGAATGGATATATAATGAAAGAAATGTACAGAGATTGTAAAAATACAGAGTGAAAGACTCAATAGAATGGTGGCAACTTATCTCTGAGAAGAGATGTGACGACTACTCGCATTCACAATAAGATGATTACAATGAGGCTTTGAAGGCATTTTTACAAGAAAAAGGAATGCCAAAAACCCTAGACATCCAAAAACCTAACCCTAGGAGATGAAGCGCCAAAGGTCATGTGGGCCCCATTTGGGTAAGTTAGTACATCAACTTCCCGGGGTCGTAACTTTTGCATACGATCTCCATTTTAGGCATATGATAGCTCATTGGAAAGGTATTGTCGAGGAGATTCATTTTGTGGGATAAATCATGCCTTAAACTATCATTGAGAACCTATATATAGAAAAAATTGATTTATGCCCTCAAAATGGCCCCAGAAGTTAAAACCAACTAAAAATAGTAAATTGCCAAAATTGCCAGAAAATTGTTTTGAGCCAGTCGGAAAAGGTGGGTGGCCACCGATATCCACCTGGATCAATTCTCCCTCATTAGGAAGCAATGGTATCCATTGCGTTGATTTCCCAGGGGAGAGGGAAATTCGTTTGATGGATCTGCATCTTGGTGAGGTGCTTGTATTGCTGGAGATATTGTGCTGCTCGGTTTGTGGAAGTATGTAAAGAACATGTTGAGGATGAGTCTGTTCAAAAAGTTGAGATACATGAGAGGACGGTGTGTAGAAGGAATCTTTGCGCTTTTCTGTAGCCTTGTCGACCTGATTCTGCTAGATACAAGGTGCTTGGGGCGAGGCTGTAGTGGTTGCAATGTCCTTCTATTCTCCTTTTGAATAGATTGTGAAGAAGCTAAATTTTGCAGTATGAGATACTACCTTGCAATAATTTTTTGGTGGAACAATACTCAGAACTACCTCTGGTATTCTATAGAGATGACCCCCAAAAGTAACAATGACACTACGGGGTCGAGACTCATAAATAGCATGGCGCTTACACATATATGGTTGGCCCAAGAGAACATCACAGACATCCAGTGGGGCAACATCACATAATACCTCGTCCTTGAAGGGATGGATGCCGTATGACAATCGAAATTGTTGGTTGACACAAATATCTCATCCCTGGCGAAGCCACCCGATGTTGTATGGATGTGGGTGTGGTGTTGTCGACAATCCCAACTATTTGATGACCTCCGTTGAGATGAGGTTATTCTGGCTTCCACTATCAACAATAAAATACAACGGGGTCCCCTTCACCCAAATCTGTGAATGAAAAAGGTGCTCCCCATCTTCAGGATCTGTTGGTTCTTCTGGTTGAATTGCTGCGACTGCGACAATAGAGTGGGGTCTACGTCAATGATATGTCATTTACCAGTATTTTTAGAATCAGATTCTGAATCAGGGTTCGGCTCCTTGTCTTTGATCTCGGACACCAATGACTATTTTGAGCGACGTTCATCGATGTTGTGCTGAGGGCTTTTGTGGAAATCACACCATTTTTCGGTGTCCTTCTTTGTCTTCCCATGACCCTTCTTTTCTTGTGTCTTGGACTGGTTTTTGGGAGAATGTTTGCTAGGGCTGTCTTTGTCATACTTTGGTTGTTGTAGATTTACAGATCCGAAATCCTATTTGTTTTGGTGCTTAAGTCTCTTCTCTATTTTAACAGCGTATCAATAAGAAACATCGAGTGATGAGATGTCCAGAAAATCCATTTCAGTCTGGATGTATCTGTTTAGAGCCCCACGATATTTCAGATCAAATGTCACACGAAGTCTTTGATACCCATCTTGGTGCGCAAGGTTTGGAAGGTATTGGTGAACTCTGGAACTGTTTGGCCACTCTCTTTCTGTAGTGTGGTCCATCTCATTCACTGGTCCTCATAGTTTCCAACAGGGTAATACTGTTCCTTTACCGCATCCACAAAAAAATCCCAACTGGGATCGGACCCATATATTACAGACTCCTTTGTGTAACTTTGCTCCCAGTAAGTTTCCCACCAATGTTTGACATGAGGGAGATATTTAAGGAGTGCGTAGGTGATCTTTTCTTTTTTGAAAAAATTGTGAACAGAGAAATAACCTTCTAGTAGAGTTAACCATTTTTCTAGGGCTTCTGCATCTATCTATCCTTCAAATATAGGAATATAAAAATTAACTTGTACCTTGAAAGGCAAGGTGCCGCCAAAGTGGTCGCTTGATGAAGATGGACCTGATGCTATCAGCAGGCATTTAAGGATGTGGGAAAAATTCTCCATCATTTCGTCCCTTTGTCACGTGAGAGCTTGTTCAAGCAACATATTGATAGGATCATCTGCTCCGTCATTTTTTTTTTCTTCCGCCATTGAGGGTTTCTTTGGTGTGCGAGAGCGATTGTACTCAAGAGAGACAAGCTCGAGACCCAACTTGATATACTCGAACCTCATCGGGGACATGCATTGAAAAAAATGATCAAAAATAGCCTGCTCTGATACCACTGATCCAGATTATTTTCAGCATGAAATGAGAACGGAGATACAATGAAATAAATGTACAGAGACTGTAAAAATACAGAGTGAAAGACTCGCTAGAATGGTGGTAGATAATCTCTGAGAAGAGATGTGACGGCTACTCGCATTCGCAAGATGATGATTACAATGAGGCTCTGAAGGCCTTTTTACAATAAACAGGAATTCCAAAAACCTAACCCTAGGAGATGAATCGCCAAAAATCATGTGGGCCTCGTTTGGGTAAGTTAGTACATCAACTTCCCGGGGTCGTAACTTTTGCATATGATCATTGTTTTAGGTGTATGATAGCTTGTTGGAAAGGTATCTTTGAGGAGATTCATTTTGGGGGCTCAATCATGCCTTTGAATATCATTGAGAACCTTGATCTCGAAAAACCTTCATTAAGGCCCTCAAAATGGCCTCAGAAGTTAAAACCTGCTAAAAATAGTAAATTGCCAGAAAATTGTTTTGAGCTAGTCGGAAAAGGTGGGTCGCCACCGATATCCACCTCGATCAATATTCCATCCTTAGGAAGCAATGGTATCCATTGCATTGAGATATCACACTACTCAGTTTGTGGAAATATGTCAAGAACCTGTTGAGGTTGAGGTTGTTCAACAAGTGGAGATACATGAGAGGACGACGTGCAGAAGGAATCTTTACGCTTTGCTGTAGCCTTGTCGATCTGCTTCTGCTATATAGAAGGTGCTTGGGGCGAGGTTGTTGTGGTTGAAGTGTCCTTTTGTTCTCCTTTTGAACAGATTGTGAAGAAGCTAAATTTTGCAGTATGAAATACTACCTTGTGACACTTTTTAGGTGGAACAATAGTTGGAACTACCTCTGGTATTCTGTAGAGATGACCCCCCAAAGTAACAATGACACTACGGGGTCGAGACTCATAACCAACATGGCACTTCCACATATATGGTTGGCCCAATAGAACATCACAAACATAAGGTGGGGAAACATCACACAATACCTCATCCTTGAAGGGTTGGATGCCGTATGATAATTGACATTGTTGGTTGACATGAAGATCTCATCCTTGGTGAAGCCACCTGATGTTGTATGGTTGCAGGAATGGTGTTGTCGTCAATCCCAACTGTTTGATGACCTCTGTTGAGATGAGGTTCTTCTGGATTCTTCTATCAACAATAAAATACAACGGGGTTCCCTTCACCCACATCTGTGAATGAAAAAGGCGCTCCTCCTCTTCGGGATATGTTGGTTCTTCTGGTTGAATTGCTGCGGTTGCGACAATAGCAGTGGGGTCTTCGTCAATGATCTATCCTTTACCAGTATTTTCATAATCAGATTCTGAATTAGGGTTCGGCTCCTTGTCTTTGATCTTGGCCACCAATGATTGTTTTGAGCGACATTCATCGGTGTTGTGCCAAGGTATTTTGTGGAAATCGCACCATTTTCTGGTGTCCTTCTTTGTCTTGCTGTGACCCTTCTTTTCCCGTGTCTTGGACTGGTTTTCAGGAGATTGTTTGTTAGGTATGTCTTTGTCATACTTTGGTTGTTGTGGATTTATAGATCTGAAATCCTGTTTGTTCCGGTGCTTAAATTTGTTCTCAATTTTAACAACATATAGATAAGCAGCATCGAGTGATGAGATGTCCATAAAATTCATTTCAGTATGGATGTATCTATGTAGAGCCCCATGGTATTTCAGAACCAAATGTCACTCAGATTCTTTGATACCCAGCTTGGTGTGCAAGGTATGGAATGTATTGGTGAACTCCAGAACTGCTTGGCCCCTCTCTTGTCGCAGTGTGGTCCATCTCATGTACTAGTACTCATAGTTGCCAACAGGGTAATACTGTTCCTTTACTGCATCCAAAAAAAAATCCCAAGTGGGATCGACTCCATATATTCCAGACTCCTTTGTGGAACTTTTCTACCAGTAAGTTTCCCGCCAATGTTTGACATGAGGGAGAGATTTAAGGAGTGTGAAGGTGATCTTTTCTTTGTCGGAAAAGTTGTGAACAAAGAAATAACCTTCTACCAGAGTTAACCATTTTTCTAGGGCTTCTGCATCTATCTATCCTTCAAATACAAGAATATCAAAATTAACTTGTACCTTGAAAGGCGAGGTGCCTCCAAAGTGGTCACTTGATGAATATGTGCCTGATGCTATCGGTAGGAGTTTACGGATGTGGTAAAAATTCTCCATCATTTTGTCCCTTTGTCGCGTGAGAGATTGCTCAAGAAACAGATTGATAGGATCGTCTGCTCCGTCATTTTTCTTTTCTTCTGCCATTGAGGGTTTCTTGGGTGTGTGAGAGAGATTGTCCTCAAGAGAGACAAAATCGAGACCCGACTTTCTATACTTGGACCTCGTCGGGGACATGCACTGACAAAAATGATCAAGAACAACCTGCTCTGATACCACTGATCCAGATTATTTTCAGCATGAAATGAGAACGAAGATATAATGAAAGAAATGTACAGAGACTGTAAAAATAAAGATTGAAAGACTCGCTATAATGGTGGAATCTTATCTCTGAGAAGAGATGTGATGGCTACTCACATTTGCAAGTCATGTGCCCCCCGTTTAAGTAAGTTAGTACATCAACTTCTCGGGGTCGTAACTTTTGCATACGATCTCTGTTTTAGGCTTATGATATCTCATTGGAAAGGTATCGCCGAGGAGATTTATTTTGGGGGCTCAATGATGCCTTTGGATATCATTGAGAACATTGATCTAAAAAAACCTTCATTTAGGCCCTCAAAATGGCCCCGAAAGTTAAAACCTACTAAAAATAGTAAATTGCCAAAATTGGCAGAAAATTGTTTTGAGATAGTCAAAAAAGGTGGGTGGCCACCGATATCCACCTATGTGAATCCTCCCTCCTTAGGAAGCAATGGTCTCCATTGTGTTGAGTTCTTGGGGGAGAGGGAAAAGTGTTTGCTTGATCTACTTCTTGGTGAGGTGCTTGTATTGCTAGAGATATCGTGCTGCTCAGTTTGTGGAAGTATGTCAAGAACCTGTCAAGGCTGAGGATGTTCAACAAGTCAAGATACATGAGAGGCCGATGTGAAGAAGGAATCTTTGTGCTTTGCTGCAGCCTTGTCAACTTTCTTTTGCTGGATAGAAGGTGCTTGGGGTGAGGCTGTAGTGGTTGCAGTGTCCTTCTATTCTCCTTTTGAACAAATTGTGAAGAAGCTAAATTTTGAAGTATGAGATACTACCTTGCGACACTTTTTAGGTGGAACAATAGTCAGAGTTACCTCTAGTATTCTATAGAGATGACCCCCCAAAGTAATAATGACACTATGGGGTTGAGACTCATAAACAACATGGGGCTTCCACATATATGGTTGGCCCAAGAGAACATCACAGACATCCAGTGGGGAAATATCACATTATACCTTGTCCTTCAAGGGCTAGATGTCGTATGCAATCAACATTGTTGGTTGACACAGAGCTCTCGTCCTTGGCAAAACCACCCAATGTTGTATGGCTGCAGGTGTGGTGTTGTCGAAAATCCCAATTGTTTGATGACCTTTGCTGAGATGAGGTTCTTCTGGCTTCCGCTATCAACAATAAAATACAGCGGGGTCCCTTTCACCCACATCTGTGAATGAAAAAGGAGCTCCCCCTCTTCGAGATTTGTTGGTTCTTCTGGTTGAATTGCCGCGGTTGCGACAATAGCGGTGGGGTCTATGTCAATGATTTGTCTTTTACTAGTATTTTATGAATCATATTTTGAATCAGGGTTCAACTCCTTTTCTTTGATCTTGGCCACCAATGATTGTTTTGAGCGACATTCATCGGTGTTGTGTCAGGGGATTTTGTGGAAATTGCACCATTTTCTGGTGTCCTTCTTTGTCTTCCCGTGACCCTTCTTTTCCTGTGTCTTGGACTGGTTATCGGGAGACTGTTTGTTAGGGCTGTCTTTGTCATACTTTGGTTGTTGCGGATTTACAGATCCGAAGTCCCGTTTGTTCTGGTGCTTAAATTTCTGCTCGATTTTAACAACATATTGATAAGAAACACCGAGTGATGAGATTTCTAGAAGATCCATTTTAGTTTGGATGTATCTGTGTAGAGCCCCACGGTATCTCAGAACCAAATGTCGCTCGGAATCTTTGATACCCATCTTGGTGCGCAAGGTATGGAAGGTATTGGTGAACTCTGGAACTGCTTGGCCCCTCTCTTGCCATAGTGTGGTCCATCTCATGTACTGGTCCTCATAGTTGCCAATAGGGCAATACTGTTCCTTTACCGCATCCATAAAAAAATCCCAAGTGGGATCGACCCCATATATTCCAAACTCCTTTGTGGAACTTTTCTCCCAGTAAGTTTCTTACCAATGTTTGACATGAGGGAGAGCTTTAAGGAGTGCGAAGGTGATCTTTTCTTTGTCAGAAAAATTGTGAACAGAGAAATAACCTTCTAGCAGAGTTAACTATTTTTCTAGGGCTTGTGCATCTATCTTTCCTTCAAATACAAGAATATCAAAATTAACGTGTACTTTGAAAGGCGAGGTGCCTCCAAAGTGGCCGCTTGATGAAGATGCGTTTGATGCTATCGGGAGGAATTTAAGGATATGGGAAAAATGATCCATCATTTCCTCCCTTTGTCGCTTGAGAGCTTGCTCAAGCAACAAATTAATAGGATTGTCTGCTCCGTCATTTTTCTTTTCTTCTTCCATTGAGGGTTTCTTGGATGTGCGAGAACGATTGTCCTCAAGAGAGACAAGATCGAGACCCAATTTGCTATACTCGGACCTCGTCGGGGACATGCACTGAAAAAAATGATCAAGAACAACTTGCTATGATACAACTGATCCAGATTATTTTCGGCATGAAATGAGAACGAAGATATAATGAAAGAAATGTACAGAGACTGTAAAAATATAGAGTGAAAGACTCAATAGAATGGTGGCAGCTTATCTCTGAGAAGAAATGTGACGGCTACTCGCATTCACAAGAAGATGATTACAATGAGGCTCTCAAGGCCTTTTTACAATAAACACGAATTCTAAAAACCCTATACATCCAAAAACCTAACCCTAGGATATGAAGTGCCAAAAGTCATGTGGGCCGCATTTGGGTAAGTTAGTACATCAACTTCCCGGGGTCGTAACTTTTGCATACGGTCTCGGTTTTAGGCGTATGATAGCTCGTTGGAAAGTTATCATCGAGGATATTTATTTTGGTGGATCAATCATGAATTTGTCCATGATTAAGAAACTCGATCTCGAAAAACCTTCGTTTAGGCCCTCAAAATGGCCCCGGAAGTTAAAACTTGCTAAAAATAGTAAATTTCCAAAATTGCCAGAAAATTGTTTTGAGCCAGTCGGAAAAGGTGGGTGGCCACCGATATCCACCTGGATCAATCCTCTCTCCTTAGGAAGAAATGGTATTCATTGCGTTGAGTTCCTAGGGGAGAGGGAAAATTGTTTGCTGGAAATGCATCTTGGTGAGGTGCTTGTATTGCTGGAGATATCGTGCTGCTCAGTTTGTGGAAGTATGTCAAGAACCTGTTGAGGTTGAGGCTATTCAACAAGTTGAAATATATACGAGGATGGTGTGAAAAAGGAATATTTTCTCTTTGATGCAGCCTTTTTGACTTGCTTCTGTTAGATAGAAGGTGCTTGGGGCGAGGCTGTAGTGGTTGCGGTTTCCTTCTGTTCTCGTTTTGAACAGATTGTGAAGAAGCTAAATTTTGCAGTATGAGATACTACCTTGCGACACTTTTTAGGTGGAACAATAGTCAGAAGTACCTCTAGTATTTTGTAGAGATGAACCCCCAAAGTAACAATGACACTACGGGGTCGAGCCTCATAAGCAACATGGTGCTTCCACATATATGGTTGGCCCAAGAGAACATCACAGACATCTAGTGGGGCAACATCACATAATACCATGTCCTTGAAGGGCTGGATGTCGTATGACAATTGACATTGTTGGTTGACATGGAGATCTCATCCTTGGTGAAGCCACCCGATGTTGTATGGCTGCGGGTGTGGTGTTGTCGACAATCCCAATTGTTTGACGATCTCTGCTGAGATGAGGTTCTTATGGCTTCCACTATCAACAATAAAATACAGTGGGGTCCCCTTCACCCTCAATTGTGAATGAAAAAGGCACTCGCCCTCTTCAGTATCTGTTGGTTCTTTTGGTTGAATTGTTGTGGTTACGACAATAGAAATGGCTTCTGCGACAATGATCTGTCCTTTACCAGTATTTTCAGAATCGGATTTTGAATCAGGGTTCGAATCCTTGTCTTTGATCTTGGCCACAAATGACTGTTTTGAGTGACATTCATCGGTGTTGTGCCAGGGGATTTTGTGGAAATGACACCATTTTCCGGTGTCCTTCTTTGTCTTCCCGTGACCCTTCTTTTCCTGTGTCTTGGACTAGTTTTTGGGAGACTGTTTGTTAGGGTTATCTTTGTCATACTTTGGTTGTTGCGGATTTATAGATCCAAAATGCCATTTTTTCTGGTGCTTAAATTTTTGCTCGATTTTAACAACATATCGATAAGCAACACCTAGTGATGAGATGCCCAAAAAATCCATTTCAGTTTGGATGTATCTGTGTAGAGCCCCATGGTATTTCATAACCAAATTTAGCTCGGAGTCTTTGATACCGTGCTTGGTGCACAAGGTATGGAAGGTATTGGTGAACTACGAAACTGCTTGGCCCCTCTCTTGCCGAAGTATTGTCCATTTCATGTACTGGTCATCATAGTTGCCAACAGGGTAATATTGTTGCTTTACCGCATCCAAAAAAAAAATCCCAAGTGGGATCAACCCCATATATTCCAGACTCCTCTATGGAGCTTTTCTCCCAGTAAGTTTCCCACCAATGTTTGACACGAGGGAGAGCTTTAAGGAGTGAGAAGGTGATCCTTTCTTTGTCGGAAAAATTGTGAACAGAGAAATAACTTTCTAGCAGTGTTAACCATTTTTCTAGGGCTTCTGCATCTATCTGTCCTTCAAATATAGGAATATCAAATTTTACTTGTACCTTGAAAGGTGAGGTGGCTCCAAAGTGGCAACTTCATGAAGATGCACTTGATGCTATCGGTAAGCGTTTAAGGATGTGGGAAAATTTCTCCATGATTTCGTCCCTTTGTCCCGTGAGAGCTTGCTCAAGAAATAGATTGATAGGATCATTTGCTCCGTCATTTTAATTTTCTTCTGCCATTGAGGGTTTCTTGGGTGTGTGAGAGCGATTGTCCTCAAGAGAGACAAGATCGAGACCCAACTTTCTATACTTAGACCTCATCGGGGACATGCACTAAAAAAAATGATCAAGAACAACCTTCTCTGATACCACTGATCGAGATTATATTCGGCACAGAATGAGAATGGATATATAATGAAAGAAATGTACAGAGACTGTAAAAATACATAGTGAAAGACTCGCTAGAATGGTGGCAGCTAATCTCTGAGAAGAGATGTGACAGATACTCGCATTGGCAAGAAGATGATTGCAATGAGACTCTGAAGGTATTTTTACAATAAACAGGAATTCCAAAAACCTAACCCTAGGAGATGAAGCACCAAAAGTCATGTGGGCCCCCGTTTGGGTAAGTTAGTACATCAACCTCATGGGGTCGTAACTTTTGCATACGATCTTTGTTTTAGGTGTATGATAGCTCATTGGAAAGGTATCTTCAAGGAGATTCATTTTGGGGGCTCAATTATGCCTTTGACTATGATTGAGAACCTCAATCTTGAAAAACCTTCATTAAGGCCCTCAAAATGGCCTCAGAAGTTAAAACTTGCTAAAAATAGTAAATTGCCAGAAAATTGTTTTGAGCCAGTCGGAAAAGGTGGGTGGCCACTGATATCCACCTGGATGAATCCTCCCTCCTTAGGAAGAAATGGTCTCCATTGCATTGAGTTCCCACGGGAGAGGGAAAAGTGCTTGTTGGATATGCATCTTGGTGAGGTACTTGTATTGCTGGAGATATCGCTCTGCTCAGTTTGTGGAAGTATGTCAAGAACCTGTTGAATCTGAGGTTGTTCAACAAGTGTAGATACATGAGAGGATGGTTTGCAGAAGGAATCTTTACGCTTTGCTGCATCCTTTTCGACTTGCTTCTGTTGGATAGAAGGTGCTTGGGGTGAGGTTGTAGTGGTTGCAGTGTCCTTCTGTTCTCCTTTTGAACAGATTGTGAAGAAGCTAAATTTTGCAGTATGAGATACTACCTTGTGGCACTTTTTAGGTGAAACAATAGTCAGAACTAGATCTGGTATTCTATAGAGGTGACCCCCCAAAGTAACAATGACACTACGGGGTCGATACTCATAACCAACATGGCGCTTCCACATATATGGTTGGCCCAAGAGAACATCACAGACATGAAGTGGGGCAACATCACACAATACCTCATTCTTGAAGGGCTTGATGCCCTATGACAATCGACATTGTTGGTTGACATAGAGATATCGTCCTTGGTGAAGCCACCCGATGTTGTATGGTTGCGTGTATGGTGTTGTCGACAATCCCATCTGTTTGACAATCTCTGCTGAGATGAGGTTCTTCTGGCTTCCACTATTAACAATAAAATATAGTGGGGTCCCCTTCACCCACATTTATGAATGAAAAATGTGCTCCCCCTCTTTGGGATATGTTGGTTCTTCTGGTTGAATTGTTGTTGTTGCGACAATAGCAGTGGGGTCTTCGTCAATGATCTATCCTTTACCAGTATTTTCAGAATCGGATTCTGAATCAAGATTTGGCTCCTTGCCTTTGATCTTCAACCACCAATGATTGTTTTGAGCGACATTCATCGGTGTTGTGCCAGGGGATTTTGTGGAAATCGCACCATTTTCCAGTGTCCTTCTTTGTCTTCCTATGACCCTTCTTTTCCTGTGTCTTGGACTTGTTTTCGGGAGTCTGTTTGTTAGAGTTGTCTTTGTCATACTTTGGTTGTTGTCGATTTACAGATCCAAAATCCTGTTTGTTTTGGTGCTTAAATTTCTGCTCAATTTTAGCAACTTATAGATAAGCAACATCGAGTGATGAGATGTCCATAAAATCCATTTCAGTCTGGATGTATTTGTGTAGAGCCCTACGGTATTTCAGAACCAAATGTCGCTCGGAGTATTTGATACCCAGCTTGGTTTTCTTGGTTTCCAGACTCCTCTGTGGAACTTTGCTCCCAGTAAGTTTCCCACCAATGTTTGACATGAGGGAGAGATTTAAGGAGTGTGAAGGTGATCTTTTCTTTGTCAAAAAAATTGTGGACAGAGAAATAACCTTCTAGCAGAGTTAGCCATTTTTCTAGGGCTTCTACATCTATCTTTCCTTCAAATACATGAATATCGAAATTAACTTGTACCTTGAAAGGCGAGGTGCCTCTAAAGTGGCCGCTTGATGAATATGCGCATGATGCTATCGACAAACGTTTAAGGATGTGGGAAAAATGATCCATCATTTCCTCCCTTTTTCATGTGAGAGCTTGCTCAAGCAACAAATTGATAGGATTGTCTGCTCCGTCATTTTTCTTTTCTTCTTCCATTGAGGGTTTCTTGGGTGTGCGAGAGCGATTGTCCTCAAGAGAGACAAGCTTGAGATCCAACTTTCTATACTTGGACCTCGTCGGGGACATGCAATGAAAAAAACGATCAAGAACAACCTGCTATGATACAACTGATTCAGATTATTTTCGGCATGAAATGAGAACGGAGATATAATGAAGGAAATGTACAGAGACTATAAAAATATAGAGTGAAAGACTCGCTAGAATGGTGGCAGCTTATCTCTGAGAAGAGATGTGATGACTACTCGCATTTGCAAGAAGATGATTACAATGAGGCTCTAAAGGCCTTTTTACAATAAACAAGAATTCCAAAAACCCTAGACATCCAAAAACCTAACCCTAGGATATGAAGCGCCAAAAGTCATGTGGGCCCCTTTTGGGTAAGTTAGTACATCAACTTTCTGGGGTCGTAACTTTTGCATACGATCTCCGTTTTAGGCGTATGATATCTTGTTGGAAAGATATCGTCGAGGATATTTATTTTGGGGGATCAATCAAGACTTTGAATATCATTGAGAAACTTGATTTTGAAAAACCTTCGTTTAGTCCCTCAAAATGGCCCCGGAAGTTAAAACCTGCTAAAAATAGTAAATTTCCAAAATTGTTAGAAAATTGTTTTGAGCTAGTCGAAAAAGGTGGGTGGCCACCAATATCCACCTAGATCAATCCTCCCTACTTAGGAAGCAGTGGTATTCATTGCGTTGAGTTCCCGGGGGAGAGGGAAAAGTGTTTTCTGGAAATGCATCTTAGTGAGGTGCTTGTATTGCTGGAGATATCGCGCTGCTCGATTTGTGGAAGTATGTCAAGAATCTTTTGAGGTTGGGGCTATTCAACAAGTCAAGATACATGAGAGGACGGTGTGTAGAAGGAATCTTTGTGCTTTGTTGCATCCTTGTCGAATT
The DNA here is from genome assembly GCA_009831015.1 of Picea engelmannii. Lineage (NCBI taxonomy): Eukaryota > Viridiplantae > Streptophyta > Pinopsida > Pinales > Pinaceae > Picea > Picea engelmannii. The sequence continues at coordinate 664,499 of ML776712.1, read as the reverse complement.
GCTTCTGCTGGATAGAAGGTGCTTGGGGTGAGGCTGTAGTGGTTGCAGTTTCCTTCTGTTCTCGTTTTGAAAAGATTGTGAATAAGCTAAATTTTGCAGTATGAGATATTACCTTGTGACACTTTTTAGGTGGAACAATAGTCAGAACTACCTCTATAATTTTGTAGAGATGACCACCCAAAGTAACAATGACACTACGAGGTCGAGCCTCATAAACAACATGGTGCTTCCACATATATGGTTGGCCCAAGAGAACATCACAGACATCCAGTGGGGCAACATCACATAATACCATGTCCTTGAAGGGATGCATGCCATATGACAATCGACATTGTTGGTTGAAACAAAGATCTCATCCTTGGCGAAGCCACCCGATGTTGTATGGCTGCGAGTGTGGTGTTGTCGACAATCCCAACTATTTGACGACCTCTGCTGAGATGAGGTTCTTATGGATTCCTCTATCAATAATAAAATACAGTGGGGCCCCCTTCACCCACATTTGTGAATGAAAAAGGCACTCCCCCTCTTCAGGATTTGTTGGTTCTTCTGGTTGAATTGTTGCAGTTATGACAATAGCAATGGGGTCTAGGACAATGATCTGTCCTTTACTAGTATTTTCAGAATCAGATTTTGAATCAGGGTTCGGTTCCTTGTCTTTGATTTCGACCACAAATGACTATTTTGAGTGACATTCATCGGTGTTGTGCGAGGGGAGTTTTTGGAAATCGCACCATTTTTCAGTGTCCTTCTTTGTCTTCCTGTGACCCTTCTTTTCCTGTGTCTTGGAATGTTTTTTCGGAGACTATTTGTTAGGGTTGTCTTTGTCATACTTTGGTTGTTGTGGATTTACAGATCCGAAATACCATTTTTTCTGGTGCTTAAATTTTTGCTCGATTTTAACAGCATATGGATAAGCAACACCTAGTGATGAGATGTCCAAAAAATCCATTTCAGTCTGGATGTATCTGTGTAGAGCCCCACGGTATTTCAGAACCAAATGTCGCTCAGAGTCTTTGATACCCAACTTGGTGCGCAAGATATGGAAGGTATTGGTGAACTCCGAAACTACTTGGCCCCTCTCTTGTTGCAATGTTGTCCATCTCATGTAATGGTCCTCATAGTTGCGAACAGGGTAATACTGTTCTTTTACCGCATCCACAAAAAAATCCCAAGTGGGATCCGCCCCATATATTCCAGACTCCTCTGTGGAACTTTTCTCCCAATAAGTTTCCCACCAATGTTTGACATGAGGGAGAGCTTTAAGGAGTGAGAAGGTGATCTTTTATTTGTCGAAAAAATTGTGAACAGAGAAATAACTTTCTAGCAAAGTTAACCATTTTTCTAGGGCTTCTGCATCTATCTGTCCTTCAAATACAAGAATATCAAAATTAACTTGTACCTTGAAAGGCAAGGTGCCTCCAAAGTGGTTGCTTCATGAAGATGCGCCTAATGCTATCGACAGGCATTTAAGGATGTGGGAAAAATTCTCCATCATTTCATCCCTTTGTCCGGTGAGAGCTTGCTCAAGCAACAAATTGATAGGATCGTTTGCTCCGTCATTTTTATTTTCTTCCACCATTGAGGGTTTCTTGGGTATGCCAGAGTGATTGTCCTCAAGAGAGACAAGATCGAGACCCAATTTGCTATACTTGGACCTTGTCGGGGACATGCACTGAAAAAAACAATCAAGAACAGCCTTCTCTGATACCACTGATCCGGATTATTTTTGGCACGAAATGAGAACGGAGATATAATGAAAGAAATGTATAGAGACTGTAAAAATACAGAGTGAAAGACTCGCTAGAATGGTGCCAACTTATCTCTGAGAAGAGATGTGACGGCTACTCGCATTCGAAAGAAGATGATTACAATGAGGCTCTGAAGGAATTTTTACAATAAACAGGAATTCCAAAAACCCTAGACATCCAAAAACCTAACCCTAGGAGATGAAGCTCCAAAAGTCAAGTGGGCCCCATTTAGGTAAGTTAGTACATCAACTTTCCGGGGTAGTAACTTTTGCATACGATCTTCCTTTTAGGCGTATGATAGCTCATTGGAAAGGTATTGTCGAGGAGATTTATTTTGGGGGCTCAATCATGCCTTCGACTATCAATGAGAACCTCTATCTCGAAAAACCTTCATTTAGGCCCTCAAAATGGCCTCAGAAGTTAAAACCAGCTAAAAATAGTAAATTGTCAAAATTGCTAGAAAATTGTTTTGAGCCAGTCGGAAAATGTGGGTGGCCACCAATATCCACCTGTATCAATCCTCCCTCCTTAGGAAGTAATTTTCTTCATTGCGTTGAGTTCCCGGGGGATAGGGAAAAGCGTTTGTTGGATCTACATCTTGGTAAGGTGCTTGTATTATTGGAGATATCGTGTTGCTCAGTTTGTGGAAGTATGTCAAGAACCTGTTGAGGCTGAGGCTGTTCAACAAGTCGAGATACATGAGAGGACGGTGTGCAAAAGGAATATTTGTGCTTTTATACAACCTTTTCGACCTTCTTTTGCTGGATAGAAGGTGCTTGTGGTGAGGCTGTAGTGGTTGTAGTGTCCTTATGTTCTCCTTTTGAATAGATTGTGAAGAAGCTAAATTTTGCAGTATGAGATACTACCTTTCAACACCTTTTAGGTGGAACAATAGTCGAAGCTACCTCTGGTATTTTGTAAAGATGACCCCCCAAAGTAACAATGACACTACGGGGTCGAGACTCATAAACAACATGATGCTTACACATATATGGTTGGCCTAAGAGAACATCACAGACATCTAGTGGGGAAACATCACATAATACCTTGTCCTTGAAGGGCTAGATGTTGTATGGCAATCGACATTGTTGGTTGACACAAAGATCTCATCCTTGGCTAAGCCACACAAGGATGTGGGAAAAATTCTCCATCATTTTGTCCCTTTGTCGTGTGAGAGCTTGCTCAAGCAACAGATTGATAGGATCGTCTGCTCTGTCATTTTTATTTTCTTCCGCCATCGAGGGTTGCTTGGGTGTGCAAGAGAAATTGTCCTCAAGTGAGACAAAATCGAGACACAACTTGCTATACTCGGACCTTGTCGGGGACATGCACTGAAAAAAATGATCAAGAATATCCTGCTCTGATACCACTGATCTGGATTACTTTCGGCATGAAATGAGAACAGAGATATAATGAAATAAATGTACAGATACTGTAAAAATACAAAGTGAAAGACTCGCTAGAATGGTGGCAGCTTATCTCTGAGAAGAGATGTTACAACTACTCGCTTTCGCAAGAATATGATTACAATGAGGCTCTAAAGGCCTTTTTAAAATAAACAGGAATGTCAAAAACCCTATACATCCAAAAACCTAACCCTAGGAGATGAAGCGCCAAAAGTCATGTGGGCCCCGTTTGGGTAAGTTAGTACATCAACTTCCCGAGGTTGTAACTGTTGCTTACGATCTTCGTTTTAGGTGTATGATAGCTCGTTGGAAAGGTATCTTCGAGGAGATTTATTTTGGGGGCTCAATAATGCCTTTGTCAATAATTGAGAACCTATATCTCGAAAAACCTTCATTTATGCTCTCAAAATGTCCCCAGAAGTTAAAACCTGCTAAAAATAGTAAATTGCCAAAATTGCCAGAAAATTGTTATGAGCTAGTCGAAAAAGGTGGGTGGCCACTGATATCCACTTGGATGAATCCTACCTCCTTAGGAAGAAATGATTTCCATTGTGTTGAGTTCCTTGGGGAGAGGGAAAATCGTTTGCTAGATCTGCATCTTGGTGAGGTGCTTGTATTGCTAGAGATATCGCGCTGCTCAGTTTGTGGAAGTATGTCAAGAACCTGTTGAGGTTGAGGATGTTCAACAAGTTGAGATACATGAAAGGAAAATGTGAAAAAAGAATATTTTCACTTTGATGCAGCCTTGTCGATCTGATTCTACTAGATAGAAGGTGCTTGGGGCGAGGCTGTAGTGGTTGCAGTGTCCTTCTGTTTTCCTTTTGAACAGATTGTGAAGAAGCTAAATTTTGCAGTATGAGATACTACATTGTGACACTTTTTAGGTGGAACAATAGTCGGAGCTACCTCTGGTATTATGTAGAGATGACCCCTCAAAGTAACAATGACACTACAGGGTCAAGACTCATAAACAACATGGCCCTTCCACATATATGGTTGGCACAAGAGAACATCACAAACATCTAGTGGCGCAATATCACATAATACCTTGTCCTTGAAGGGCTAGATACCATATGACAATCGAAATTATTGGTTAACATGGATCTCTTGTCCTTGGGGAAGCCACCCGATGTTGTATGGCTGCAGGTGTGATGTTGTCGACAATACCAACTGTTTGACGACCTCTGTTGAGATGAGGTTCTTCTGGCTTCCACTATCAACAATAAAATAGAGTGGGGTCCCCTTCACCCACATCTGTGAATGAAAAAGGTGCCCCCCTCTTCGAGATCTATTGGTTCTTTTGTTTGAATTACTGCAGTTGAAACAATACCAGTGGGGTTTGCATCAATGATTTGTCCTTTACCAGTATTTTCAGAATCAGATTCTGAATCAGGGTTCAACTCCTTGTCTTTGATATTGACCACAAATGATTGTTTTGAGCGACATTCATCGGTGTTGTGCCAGGGGATTTTGTGGAAATCTCACCATTTTTCGGTGTCCTTTGTCTTCTCATGACCCTTCTTTTCCTGTGTCTTGGACTGGTTTTCGAGAGACTATTTGTTAGGGTTGTCTTTGTCATTTTTTGGTTGTTGTGGATTTACAGAGCTGAAATCACGTTTGTTCTGGTGCTTAAATTGCTGCTCGATTTTAACAGCATATCGATAAGCAACACCGAGTGATGAGATGTCTAGAAAATCCATTTCAGTTTGGATGTATCTGTGTAGAGCCCCACGGTATTTCAGAACCAAATGTCTCTCAGAGTCTTTGATACCCAGCTTGGTGCGCAAGGCATGGAAGGTATTTGTGAACTCCAGAACTTCTTGGCTCCTCTCTTGCCACAGTGTGGTCCATCTCATGTACTGGTCCTCATAGTTTCCAATAGGGTAATACTGTTCCTTTACCGCATCCACACAAAATATCCCAAGTGGGATCGACCCCATATATTCCAGACTCCTCTGTTGAACTTTGCTCCCAGTAAGTTTCCCACCAATGTTTGACATGAGGGAGAACTTTAAGGAGTGCAAAGGTGATCTTTTCTTTGTCAAAAAAATTGTGAACAGAGAAATAACCTTCTAGCAGAGTTAACCATTTTTCTAGGGCTTCTTCATCTATCTGTCCTTCAAATACAGGAATATCAAAATTAACTTGTACCTTGAAAGACGAGGTGCCTCCAAAGTGGTCGCTTGATGAATATGCACTTGATGCTATCGGCAGACGTTTAAGGATGTGGGAAAAATTCTCCATGATTTCCTCCCTTTGTTGCGTGAGAGCTTTCTCAAGCAACAAATTGATAGGATCGTCTGCTCCGTCATTTTTCTTTTCTTCCACCATTGAGGGTTTCTTGGGTGTGCGAGAGCGATTGTACTCAAGAGAGATAAGATTGAGACCCAACTTGCTATACTCGGACCTCATCGGGGACATGCACTAAAAAAAATGATCAAGAATAGCCTGCTCTGATACCACTGATCTGGATTATTTTTGGCATGAAATGAGAAAGAAGATATAATGAAATAAATATACAAAGACTGTAAAAATATAGAGTGAAAGACTTGCTAGAATGGTGGTGCCTTATCTCTAAGAAGAGATGTGACGGCTACTCGCATTCGCAAGAAGATGATTACAATGAGGCTCTGAAGGAATTTTTACAATAAACAGGAATTCCAAAAACCCTAGACATCCAAAAACCTAACCCTAAGAGATGAAGTGCCAAAAGTCATGTGGGCCCCATTTGGGTAAGTTAGTACATCAACTTCCTGGGGTCGTAACGTTTGCATACGATCTCTGTTTTAGGCGTATGATAGCTCGTTGGAAAGGTATCTTTAAGGAGATTCATTTTGGGGGCTCAATCATGCCTTCGGCTATCATTGAGAACCTATATATCGAGAAACCTTCATTTAGGCCCTCAAAATGGCCCTGGAAGTTAAAACCTACTAGAAATAGTAAATTTCCTAAATTGCCAGAAAATTGTTTTGAGCCAGTCGGAAAAGGTGGGTGGCCACCGATATCCACCTGGATCAATCCTCCCTCCTTAGGAAGAATTGGTCTCCATTGTGTTGAGTTCTTGAGGGAGAGGGAAAAACATTTACTGTATCTGGATCTTGGTAAGGTTCTTGTATTATTGGAGATATCCTGTTGCTCAGTTTGTGGAAGTATGTCAAGAACCTATTGAGGCTGAGGTTGTTCAACAAGTCGAGATACATGGGAGGATGATGTGAAGAAGGAATCTTTGTGCTTTGTTGCAGCCTTGTCGACTTGCTTCTGAGGACGGTGTGTAGAAGAAGCTAAATTTTACAGTATGAGATACTACTTTGCGACACTTTTTAGGTGGAACAATAGTCGAAACTACCTCCGGTATTCTGTAGAGATGACCCCCCAAAGTAACAATGACACTACAGGGTCGAGACTCATAAACAACATGGTTCTTCCACATATATGGTTGGCCCAAGAGAACATCACAGACATCCAGTGGGGCAACATCTACCTCTTCCTTGAAGGGATTCATGTCGTATGACAATCAACATTGTTCTTTGACACGAAGATCTCATCCTTGACGAAGCCACCCAATGTTGTATGGTTGCGGGTGTGGTGTTGTCGACAATCCCAACTGTTTGATGACCTCTGATGAGATGAGGTTCTTCTAGCTTCCGCTATCAACAATAAAATACAATAGGGTCCCCTTCACCCACATCTGTGAATGAAAAAGGAGCTCCCCCTCTTCGAGATCTGTTGTTTCTTTTGTTTGAATTGTTGCGGTTGGGATAATAGTAGTGGGGTCTGCGTCAATGATCTGTCCTTTACCAATATTTTCAGATTCAGATTCTGAATCAATTTTTGGCTCCTTGTCTTTGATCTCGGTCGCCAATGACTGTTTTGAGTGACATTCATCGGTGTTGTGCCAGGGTATTTTGTTGAAATCGCACCATTTTCCGATGTCCTTCTTTGTCTTCCCGTGACCCTTATTTTCCTGTGTCTTGGACTAGTTTTCGGGAGAATGTTTTTTAGGTTTGTCTTTGTCATACTTTGGTTGTTGAGGATTTACAGATCCGAACTCCCATTTATTCTAGTGCTTAAATTTCTGCTCGATTTTAACATCATATCGATAAGCAACACCGAGTGATGAGATGTCCAGAAAATCCATTTCAGTCTGGATGTATCTGTGTAGAGCCCCATGGTATTTCAGAACCAAATTTCGCTCGGAGTTTTTTATACCCAGCTTGGTGCGCAAGGTATGGAAGTTATTGGTGAACTCCGGAACTGTTTGGCCCCTCTCTTTCTGCAGTGTGGTCCATCTCATGTACTGGTCCTCATTGTTGCCAACAAGGTAATATTGTTCCTTTACCGCAACCACAAAAAAATCCCAAGTGGGATCGGCCCCATATATTCCAGACTCCTTTGTGGAACTTTTCTCCCAGTAAGTTTCCCACCAATGTTTGACATGAGGGAGAGCTTTAGGGAGTGCAAAGGTGATATTTTCTTTGTCGAACAAATTGTGAATAGAGAAATAACCTTCTAGCAGAGTTAACCATTATTCCAGGGCTTCTGCATCTATTTATCTTTCAAATACATAATTATCAAAATTAACTTTTACCTTGAAAGGCGAGGTACCTCCAAAGTGGTCGCTTGATGAAGATGCACCTGATACTATCGACAAGCATTTAAGGATGTGGGAAAAATTCTCCATCATTTCATCTCTTTGTTGCGTGAGAGCTTTCTCAAGCAACATATTGATAGGATCATTTGCTCTGTCATTTTTTTTTCTTCTGCCATTGAGGGTTTCTTGGGTGTGCGAGAGCGATTGTCCTCAAGAGAGACAAGCTCGAAACCCAACTTGCTATACTCGGACCTCGTCGGGGAAATGCACTAAAACAAATGATCAAGAACAACCTACTCTGATACCACTGATCCAAATTATTTTTGGCACGAAATGAGAATGAAGATAGAATGAAAGAAATGTACAGAGACTGTAAAAATACAGAGTGAAAGACTCGCTAGAATGGTGGCATCTTATCTCTGAGAAGAGATGTGACGGCTACTCGCATTCACAAGAAGATGATTACAATGAGGCTCTGAAGACCTTTTTACAATAAATAGGAATGCCACAAACCCTAGACATCCAAAAAACTAACCCTAAGAGATGAAGCGCCAAAATTCATGTGGGCCCCGTTTGGGTAAGTTAATACATCAACTTCCCAAGGTCGTAACTTTTGCATACAATCTTCGTTTTAGGTGTATGATAGCTCGTTGGAAAGGTATCATCGAGGAGATTCATTTTGGGGGATCAATCATGAGTTTGGATATCATTTAGAACCTCTATCTCAAAAAACCTTCATTTAGGCCCTCAAAATGGACCCGAAAGTTACAACCTGCTAAAAATAGTAAATTGCCAAAATTGCCAGAAATTTGTTTTGAGGTAGTCGGAAAAGGTGGGTGGCCACCGATATCCACCTGGATAATTCCTCCCTCCTTAGGAAACAATGGTCTCCATTGCGTTGAGTTCCCAGGGGAGAGGGAAAAGCGTTTTCTTAATCTGCATCTTGGTGAGGTGCTTGTATTGTTGGAGATATCGCGTTGCTCAGTTTGTGGAGGTATGTCAAGAAACTGTTGAGGCTGAGGCTGTTCAACAAGTGAAGATACATGAGAGGATGGTGTGCAGAAGGAATATTTACGGTTTGATGCAGCCTTGTCGACCTGCTTCTGCTGGATAGAAGGTGCTTGGGGTGAGGCTGTAGTGATTGCAGTGTCCTTCTGTTATCCTTTTGAACAAATTGTGAAGAAGCTAAATTTTGTAGTATGAGATACTACCTTGCGGCACTTTTTAGGTGGAACAATAGTCAGATCTACCTCTGGTATTCTCTAGAGATGACCCCCCAAAGTAACAATGAGACTACGAAGTCGAGACTCATAAACATCATGGTGCTTCCACATATATTGTTGGCCCAAGAGAGAATCACAGACATCCAGTGGGGAAGCATCACATAATAACTCATCCTTGAAGGGATAGATGTCATATGACAATTGACATTGTTGGTTGATGCAAAGATCTCGTCCTTGTCTAAGCCACCCGATGTTGTATGGCTGCGGGTGTGGTGTTGTCAACAATTCCAACTGTTTGACGACCTCTACTGAGGTGAGGTTGTTTTGGTTTCCACTATCAACAATAAAATACAGTGAGGTCCCCTTCACCCACATCTGTGAATGAAAAAGATGCTCCCCCTCTTCAGGATCTGTTGGTTCTTCTGGTTGAATTGTTGCGATTGCGACAATAATAGTGGGGTCTGCATCAATGATCTGTCCTTTACCGGTATTTTCAGAATCAAATTCTGAATAAGGGTTTGGCTCCTTGTCTTTGATCTCGGCCGCTAATGATTATTTTGAGCGACATTCATCGGTGTTGTGCCCGGGGATTTTGTGGAAATCGTACCATTTTCCAGTGTCCTTCTTTGTCTTCCTGTGACCCTTCTTTTCCTGTGTGTTGGACTGGTTTTCGGGAGACTGTTTGTTAGGTATATCTTTGTCATACTTTGGTTGTTGTGGATTTACAGATCCGAAATCCAATTTGTTCCGGTGCTTAAATTTTTGCTCGATTTCAACAACATATCGATAAGAAGCATCGAGTGATGAGATGTCCAGAAAATCCATTTCAATCTCGATGTCGCTCGGAGTCTTTGATACCCAACTTGGTGCGCAAGGTATGGAAGGTATTGGTGAACTCCGAAACTTGTTGGCCCCTCTCTTCCCGCAGTGTGGTCCATCTCATGTACTAGTCCTCATAGTTGTCAATAGGGTAATATTGTTCCTTTACCACAGCCACAAAAAAATCCCAAGTGGGATTGGCCCCATATATTCCAGACTCCTCTGTGGAACTTTGCTCCCAGTAAGTTTCCCACCAATGTTTGACACGAGGGAGAGATTTAAGGAGTGCGAAGGTGATATTTTCTTTGTTGAAGAAATTGTGAACAGAGAAATAACCTTCTAGCAGAGTTAACCATTTTTCTAGGGCTTCTACATATATATGTCCTTCAAATACAGGAATATCAAAATTAACTTGTACCTTGAAAGGCGAGGTGCCTCCAAAGTGGTCGCTTGATGAAGATGCGCCTGATGCTATTGGTAGGCATTTAAGGATGTGGGAAAAATTATCCATCATTTCCTCCCTTTGTCGTGTGAGAGATTGCTCAAGAAATAGATTGATAGGATCGTCTGCTCCGTCATTTTTCTTTTCTTCCGCCATTGAGGGTTTCTTTGGTGTGCGAGAGCAATTTTCCTCAAGAGAGACAAGCTCAAGACCCAAATTTCTATACTCAAACCTCGTCGGGGACATGCACTAAAAAAAACGATCAAGAACAGCCTGCTCTGATACCACTAATCTGGATTATTTTCGACACGAAATGAGAATGGAAATATAATTAAATAAATGTACAGAGACTGTAAAAATACAGAGTGAAAGACTCACTAGAATGGTGGTAGCTTATGTCTGAGAAGAGATGTGATGGATACTTGCATTCACAAGAAGATGATTACAATGAGGCTCTGAAGGCCTTTTTACAATAAACAGGAATTCCAAAAACCCTAGACATCCAAAAACCTAACCCTAGGAGATGAAGCGCAAAAAGTCATGTGGGCCCTATTTGGGTAAGTTAGTACATCAACTTCCCGGGGTCGTAACTTTTGCATACGATCTCCATTTTAGGCGTATGATAGCTCGTTGGAAAGGTATCGTTGAGGAGATTAATTATAGGGGATTAATAATGTAATTCTATAAATTTGAGATCCTAGATCTTGAAAAACCTTCATTTAGGCCCTCAAAATGGCCTCGGACGTTAAAACCTGCTAAAAATAAAAAATTGCCAAAATTGCTAGAAAATTGTTTTGAGCCAGTCAAAAAAGGTGGGTGGCCACTGATATCCACCTGGATCAATCTTCCCTCCTTAGGAAGCAATGGTCTCCATTGCGTTGAGTTCCTTGGCCCGGAGAGGGAAAAACATTTGTTGGATCTGCATCTTGGTGAGGTGCTTGTATTGCTGGAGATATCACGTTGCTCAGTTTGTGGAAGTATGTCAAGAACCTGTTGAGGCTGAGGCTGTTCAACAAGTCGAGATAGATAAGAGGACGGTGTGAAGAAGGAATTTTTGTGCTTTTCTGCAGCCTTGTCGACCTTCTTTTGTTGGATAGAAGGTGCTTGGGGTGAGGCTATAGTGATTGCAGTGTCCTTCTGTTCTCCTTTTGAATAGATTGTGAAGAAGCTAAATTTTGGAGTATGAGATACTACCTTGCGACACTTTTTAGGTGGAATAATAGTTAGAACTACCTCAGGTATTTTGTAGAGATGACCACCCAAAGTAACAACGACACTACAGGGTCGAGACTCATAAACAACATGGTGCTTCCACATATATGATTGGCCCAAGAGAACATCAAAGACATCCATTGGGGCATCATCACATAATACCTCATCCTTGAAGGGTTGGATGTCGTATGAAAATCGACATTGTTCATTGACACAAAGATCTTGTCCTTCATGAAGCCACCCGATGTTGTATGGCTGCGGGTGTGGTGTTGTTGACAATCTCAACTGTTGAGGTTATTCTGGCTTCTTCTATTAGCAATAAAATGCAACGGGATCCCCTTCACCCACATCTGTGAATGAAAAAAGTGCTCCCCTTCTTTGGGATCTGTTGGTTCTTCTAGTTGAATTGTTGCGGTTGCGACAATAGCAGTGGGGTCTGCGTCAATGATCTATCCTTTAACACTATTTTCAGAATCAGATTCTAAATAAGGGTTCGGCTCCTTGTCTTTGATCTCGGCCACCAATGACTGTTTTGAGCGACATTCATCGGTGTTGTGCTAGGGGATTTTGTGGAAATCACACCATTTTCCGGTGTCCTTCTTTGTCTTCCCGTGACCCTTCTTTTCCTGTGTCTTGGAATGGTTTTTGGGAGACTGTTTGTTAGGTATATCTTTGTCAAAATTTGTTTGTTGCGGATTTATAGATCCGAAATTCCATTTGTTTTGGTGCTTAAATTTCTGCTCAATTTTAACAACATATCGATAAGAAACACCAAGTGATGAGATGTCCAGAAAATCATTTTCAGTCTGGATGTATCTGTGTAGAGCCCCATGGTATTTCAAAACCAAATGTTGCTCGGAGTCTTTGATACCCAGCTTGGTGCGCAAGGTATGGAAGGTATTTTTGAACTCCGTAACTGCTTGGCCCCTCTCTTACCGCAATGTGGTCCATCTCATGTACTGGTCCTCATAGTTGCCAACAGGGTAATATTGTTCCTTTACCGCAACCACAAAAAAATCCCAATTGGGATTAGCCCCATATATTCCAGAATCCTCTGTGGAACTTTCCTCCCAGTAAGTTTCCCACCAATGTTTGACATGAGGGAGAGCTTTAAGGAGTGTGAAGGTGATCTTTTCTTTGTCGAACAAATTGTGAACAGAGAAATAACCTTCTAGCAGAGTTAACCATTTTTCTAGGGCTTCTACATCTATCTATCCTTCAAATACAGGAATATCAAAATTAACTTGTACCTTGAAAGATGAGGTGCCCCCAAAGTGGTTGCTTGATGAAGATGCGTTTGATGCTATCGACAGGAATTTAAGGATGTGGGAAAAATTCTCCATCATTTCCTCCCTTTGTCATGTGAGAGTTTTCTCAAGAAATAGATTGATAGGATCGTATGCTCTGTCATTTTTCTTTTCTTCCACCATTGAGAGTTTCTTGGGTGTACGAGAGCGATTTTCCTCAAGAGAGACAAGCTCGAGACCCAACTTGCTATACTTGGACCTCATCAGGGACATGCACTAAAAAAAATGATCAATAACAACCTGCTCTGCTACCACTGATCTGGATTATTTTCGGCACAAAATGAGAACAGAGATATAATGAAAKAAATGTACAGATATTGTAAAAATACAGAGTGAAATACTCGCTAGAATGGTGGCAGCTTATCTCTGAGAAGAGATGTGACGGCTACTCACATTCGCAAGAAGATGATTACAATGAGGCTCTGAAGGCCTTTTTACAATAAACAGGAATTCCAAAAACCCTAGACATCCAAAAACCTAACCCTAGGGGATGAAGCACCAAAAGTCATGTGGGCCACGTTTGGGTAACTTAGTAGATCAACTTCGTGGGGTTGCAACTTTTGCATATGATCTCCGCTTTAGGCGTATGATAGCTCGTTGGAAAGGTATCATCGAGGAGATTAATTTTGGGGGATCAATGATTCCTTTGTCTATAATTAAGAGCCTATATCTATAAAAAAAACCTTCATTTAGGCCCTCAAAATGGACCCGAAAGTTAAAACCTGCTAAAAATAGTAAATTGCCAAAATTGCCAGAAAATTGTTTTGAGCCAATCGGAAAAGGTGGGTGGCCACCGATATCCACCTGGATCAATTCTCCCTCCTTAGGAATCATTGGTATCCATTGCATTGATTTCTCGTGGGAGAGGGAAAAGCGTTTTCTTAATCTGCATCTTGGTGAGGTGCTTGTATTGTTGGAGATATCGCGTTGCTCAGTTTGTGGAAGTATGTCAAGAACCTGTTCAGGCTGAGGCTAAGGCTATTCAACAAGTCAAGATACATGAAAGGATACTGTGTAGAAGGAATATTTTTGCTTTGATGCAACAATAGTCAGAGCTACATCTAGTATTCTGTAGAGATGACCCCCCAAAGTAACAATGACACTACGGGGTCGAGACTCATAAACATCATGGTGCTTCCACATATATGGTTGGCCCAAGAGAACATCACAGACATCCATTGGGGAAACATCACATAATACCTTGTCCTTGAAGGGATGGATGTCATATGACAATCGACATTATTGGTTGACACGAAGATATCGTCCTTGGTTAAGACACCTGATGTTTTATGGCTGCGGGTGTGGTGTTGTCGACAATCCCAACTGTTTGATGACCTCTGCTGAGGTGAGGTTCTTCTGGCTTCTGCTATCAACAATAAAATACAGTGAGGTCCCCTTCACCCACATTTGTGAATGAAAAGGGCGCTCCCCCTCTTTGGGATCTGTTGGTTCTTCTGGTTGAATTGTTGCGGTTGTGACAATAGCAGTGGGGTCTACGTCAATGATCTATCCATTATCAGTATTTTTAGAATCAAATTCTGAATCAGGGTTCAGATCCTTGTCTTTGATCTCGTCCACCAATGACTGTTTTGAGCGACATTCATCGATGTTGTGCCAGGGGATTTTGTGGGAATTGCACCATTTTCCGGTGTCCTTCTTTGTCTTCCCATGACCCTTCTTTTCCTGTGTCTTGGACTGGTTTTTGGGAGACTGTTTGTTAGGGCTATCTTTGTCATACTTTGGTTGTTGCGGATTTACAGATCCAAAATTCCATTTGTTCTGGTGCTTAAATTTCTGCTTGATTTTAACAGCATATCGATAATAAACACTGAGTGATGAGATGTCTAGAAAATCCATTTCAGTCTGGATGTATCTGTTTAGATCCCCACAGTATTTTAGAACCAAATGTCGCTCAGATTCTTTGGTACCCATCTTGGTGCATAAGGTTTGGAAGGTATTGGTGAACTCCAGAACTTCTTGGCCCCTCTCTTGCCGCAGTGTGGTCCATCTCATGTACTGGTCCTCATAGTTTCCAATAGGGTAATATTGTTCCTTTACCGCATCCAAATAAAAATCCTAAGTGGGATTGACCCCATATATTCCAGATTCCTCTGTGGAACTTTGATCCCAGTAAGTTTCCCACCAATTTTTGACATGAGAGAGAGCTTTAAGGAGTGCGAAGTTGCTCTTTTCTTTTTCAAAAAAATTGTGAACAGAGAAATAAACTTCTAGCTGAGTTAACGATTTTTTTAGGGCCCGCCTAAAGTAACAATGACACTATGGGGTCGAGACTCATAAACAACATGGTGCTTCAACATATATGGTTGGACCAAGAGAACATCACAAACATCCAGTGGTGCAACATCACATAATACCTCTTCCTTGAAGGGATGTATGCCATATGACAATCGACAATGTTGGTTAACATGGATATCTCATCCTTGGAGAAGCCACCCGATGTTGTATGGTTGTGGGTGTGGCGTTGTCGACAATCCCAACTGTTTGACGATCTCTATTGAGATGAGCTTCTTCTGGCTTCCACTATCAACAATAAAATACAGCACGATCCCCTTCACCCACATCTGTGAATGAAAAATGTGCTCCCCCTCTTTGGGATCTGTTGGTTCTTCTGGTTGAATTGTTGTGGTTGCGACAATAGCAGTGGGGTCTACGTCAATGATCTGTCCTTTACCAGTATTTTCATAATCGGATTCTGAATCAGGGTTCGGCTCCTTGTTTTTTATCTTGGCCACCAATGGTTGTTTTGAGCGACATTCATCGGTGTTGTGCTAGGGGATTTTGTGGAAATCGCACCATTTTTCGGTGTCCTTCTTTGTCTTCGCGTGACCCTTCTTTTCCTGTGTCTTGGACTGGTTTTTAGGAGACTGTTTATTAGGACTATCTTTGTCATACTTTGGTTGTTGTGGATTTACAGATCTGAAATCCCATTTGTTCTGGTGCTTAAATTTCTTCTCGATTTTAACAACATATCGATAAGCAGCACCAAGTGATGAGATGTCCAGAAAATCCATTTCAGACTGGATGTATCTGTGTAGATCCCCACGACATTTCAGAACCAAATTTTGCTTGGAGTCTTAGATACCGAGCTTGATGTGCAAGGTATGGAAGGTATTGGTGAACTCTGGAACTGCTTGGCCCCTCTCTTGCCGCAGTGTGGTCCATCTCATGTACTGGTCCTCATAGTTTCCAATAGGGTAATACTGTTCCTTTACCGCATCCACAAAAAAATCCCAAGTGGGATTGGCCTCATATATTCCAGACTCCTTTGTGGAAATTTTCTCCCAGTAAGTTTCCCACCAATGTTTGACATGAGGGAGAGCTTTAAGGAGTGCGAAGGTGATATTTTCTTTGTCGAAAAAATTGTGAACAGAGAAATAACCTTCTAGAAGAGTTAACCATTTTTCTAGGGCTTCTGCATCTATTTGTCCTTCAAATACAGGAATGTCCAAATTAACTTGTACCTTGAAAGGCAAGGTACCTCCAAAGTGGTCGCTTGATGAAGATGCGCCTGATGCTATCGAGAGGCGTTTAAGGATGTGAGAAAAATTCTCCATCATTTCCTCTCTTTGTCGCATGAGAGCTTGCTCAAACAACCTATTGATATGATCATTTTATCCATCATTTTTCTTTTCTTCCGCCATTGAGGGTTTCTTGGGTGTGTGAGATCAATTGTCCTCAAGAGAGACAAGCTCGAGACCCAACTTGCTATACTTAGACCTCGTTGGGGACATGCACTGAAAAAAATGATCAAGAACATCCTTCTCTAACACCACTGATCTGGATTATTTTTGGCACAAAATGAGAACAAAGATATAATGAAAGAAATGTATAGAGACTGTAAAAATATAGATTGAAAGACTCGCCAGAATGTTGGCAGCTTATCTATGAGAAGAGATGTGACGGCTACTCGCATTCACAAGAAGATGATTAAAATGAGGCTCTGAAGGCCTTTTTACAATAAACAGGAATGCCAAAAAAGCTATACATCCAAAAACCTAACCCTAGGAGATGAAGCGCCAAAATTCATGTGGGCCCCGTTTGGGTAAGCTAGTACATCAACTTCCCGGGGTCATAACTTTTGCATACTATCTCCGTTTTAGGCGTATGATAACTCGTTGGAAAGGTATCATTGAGGAGATTCATGTTTGGGGATCAATAATGTCTTCATATATCATTGAGAACCTCTATCTCGAAAAACCTTCATTTAGTCCCTCAAAATGGCCCCGGAAGTTAAAACCTGCTAAAAATAGTAAATTGCCAAAATTGCCAGAAAATTGTTTTGAGCCAGTTGGAAAAGCTGAGTGGCCACCGATATCCACCTGGATCAATCCTCCATCCTTGGGGAGCAATGGTCTCCATTGCGTTGAGTTCCTGGGGGAGAAGGAAAAGCGTTTGCTAGATCTGCATCTTGGTGAGGTGCTTGCATTGCTGGAGATATCGCACTGCTCAGTTTGTGGAAGTATGTCAAGAACCTGTTGAGGCTGAGGATTTTCAACAAGTGGAGATACATGAGAGGACGGTGTGCAAAAGGAATCTTTTCACTTTGCTACAGCCTTGTCAATCGGCTTCTGCTGGATAGAAGGTGCTTGGGGCGAGGCTGTAGTGGTTGCAATGTCATTCTGTTCTCCTTTTGAACAGATTGTGAAGAAGCTAAATTTTGCAGTATGAGATACTACCTTGTGACACTTTTTAGGTGGAACAATAGTCGAAACTACCTCTAGTATTCTATAGAGATGACCCCCCAAAGTAACAATGACACTACAGGGTCGAGACTCATAAACAACATGACACTTCCACATATATGGTTGGTCCAAGAGAACATCACAGACATCCAGTGGGGCAACATCACATAATACCTCGTCCTTGAAGGGATGGATTCCATATGACAATTGACATTATTGGTTGACATGGAGATCTCGTCCTTGGTGAAGCCACCCGATGTTGTATGGCTGCAGGTGTGTTGTTTTCAACAATCCCAACTGTTTGACGACCTCTGCTAAGATGAGGTTCTTCTGGCTTCCGCTATCAACAATAAAATACAGTGGGGTCCCCTTCATCCACAGATATGAATGAAAAATGTGCTCTCCCTCTTCGGGATCTGTTGGTTCTTCTGGTTGAATTGTTGCAGTTGCGACAATAGCAGTGGAGTCTGCCTCAATGATCTCTCCTTTACTAGTATTTTTAGAATCAGATTCTGAATCAGGGTTTGACTCCTTGTCTTTGATCTCGACCACCAATGACTGTTTTGAGCGACATTCATCAGTGTTGTTCCAGGGGCTTTTGTGGAAATCGCAACATTTCCCGGTGTCCTTCTTTGTCTTCCCGTGACCCTTCTTTACCTATGTCTTGAACTGGTTTTCGGTAGACTGTTTGTTAGGGTTGTCTTTGTCATACTTTGGTTGTTGTGGATTTACAAATCCGAAATCTTGTTTGTTCTGGTGCTTAAATTTCTTCTCAATTTTAACAACATATCGATAAGCATCACCGAGTGATGAGATGCCTAGAAAATCCATTTCATTCTAGATGTATCTGTGTAGAACCCCACGGTATTTCAAAACCAAATGTCGCTCGGAGTCTTTGATACCCATCTTGGTGCACAAAGTATGGAAGGTGTTGGTGAACTCCGAAATTGCTTGGCCCCTCTCTTGTTGCAGTGTGGTCCATCTCATGTACTGGTCCTCATAGTTGCCAACAGGGTAATACTGTTCCTTGGTTGTAGCTTCCTCTGACACATTTAATAATATTGAATCTAAGAGACACAGTCGGATTGTGCTCTTCACCTTCAATCTAACTTTTTCCAGTCATATGTTGAAGTTCCTGTAGGTGCAGTACCTGGATCCACCGCGATCCACGAATCTTTTTCCACCAACAAATATTCCATCTTGAGCTTTCATAGCTCAAAAATTTACCCATTAAACTTCTCGATCTCCATTTTCGAATTTATTTCCATTTCTTTTCACTTGAAAAATCAATACCACAGATCTCCCATTGTAACAATGATTATCATAGTCCCGAGCCAAACCCTTGAACACAAAGGCATCCCCCTGAAGCCAAAAAAGATCTGATACCAAATGTAGATTTTGACCTTGTACAATATTTACTGCAAACGATTTTCCAGTAAAAGAACATAAAAGATACAATGGCAAATACACACATTACACAGGGATTTTTGTCCTGGAAACCCAAACCGGGAAAACCAACATGTTCTATATTTATTCATCATGTTACATTGTTTACAATACAATATACATATAGGATCCATCGACATCCAAAACCCTAAAACAATGATCTGGATTAGTCAAAAACCCTAATTCCTTAATCGGAAATAGAAAACTATCGACAAAAACCATGTGCCCGAAAAATCACCCAACAATGGACATGAAAATCGAGGAAAAAATGTGACACATTTCCCGAGGAAAAAAAAATTCTAGGGCATTGCCTCCGAACCCTCACATGGGGGGCCTTGTGGACCCCTTGTGTGCCTGATGCAATGTGCAAAGAATATAACATATACATGGTTAAATGTATATATAATAGGGATTTACCTAATAAGGAGTCCATGAGTAATGGTGGTTAATATGTGTATATAGAGGTCAATATAGTCATTATTGTAGACATGGACATATTAATTGGATATACATATGTAATTGTATTATTTGAAGGATGTTCTCCTAATGTATAAATACTTATTGTCCATCTCATGTGTATTATCAATTTGGGAATTATGTTCCATTGTCATATTTTATGTACATTGTGTGGATGTTGGTTTTTTATGCTTTTTACAATTTTGGAACCATAACATTTTGTATCAAAACAATGATCCTCAATTTTTCTCCTTCAAAAGAGTCATCTCACCATTTTCATTACAACAGTTTTTGGGGATATTGGAATTACAGGGTTGGAAAGAGGAAAGAGAAAAGTGTATCTATTCAAATGTTATGAATATAAATCCCTATAATTTTAGAGGTACATTCTATTGTAACCTTGAGATGTTCCCAACTACTTAGGAACTATGCCAAGGCATCTCAAAACCTACTTTAGGCCATAACATGGTTTTTGGACAAGAGGGGGTTCCCTCATCAAATTCAAGAAATGTGACTACTTACTATCACTAAGCATCAACTCTCAACATCAAGCTCATAATACTAGAGTTAAATGATAGAGAAAATGATAACTAGGGTTGAGGATAAAATGATATCAAACTGGAAATAAAGAGTATAAATCTCTCAGGCCAAAGATCGTTCCATTGGGCCATAGTCTCATTCAACAGAGCACAATAGCTGGTAAAGATAGGGGGAAGAAAAGAGAATAACATTTAATCTTAGACCTAGTAGTGAGTAAGGAAATACTTGTGACGTTGAAATGAAGAAAAGATGATTTTTTGGGCATTTAAATCAATCCAACAATAGATAAGTGCATGAATTGGGCATAAACCATGAATCCAACAACATAACACTTGTAAAAATAAGTTGCAAGTGTATGGATATGTATCTACTGAATATGAGACGATTATCAAATCAATAAAAACATATATAACAACAGTGGAGGTTGTACCAAATCCCTGTCTCCAAAATACATTGATCTCACTGCAAATTACAAAAATAGAATATAGAATAGAGATGAATTTAAAGAATCTTAATACATAAAATAGAAAGAGAACAAGACTATACATAAATGAGAAGTGAATTCATGGAGGATTCCTCCAGACTGATAAATTTACAGTCAATAGCCTCCAGGGCTCACTATAAAGGACACGGTCCTCCTTGCTACCAAAATTCATTCCCCCTCTCCTTTTTCTTTACATTGAGTCTTTGCTATTTTATACAAATTGTGACCATAGCTGGAATTGGTTATTTGGAGCTATTTTCCAGTTCTCCAAAATAGAAAATAATATTTGAATTTACAAAAATAGAGAATGTCGTCTAAGGTTGATCTTTGTATCCGATGATTTTTCTATAATGTTTCTTCTAGCTAGCGATTTCTTTGAAAAATGGTGCAACAAGATTCCAACTTTAAATTATCTCAAAATTTCCCTCTTTGTCCTTTAGTTGCTTCATTCTTGAAATATCTATTAAATGGATTTTTCTAATTCATTCAATAATGTCTAGGATTGAAAATAATTTTAGCCTTCCAAACCTCACCAATTAACATATTTTCTAACCAACCATAGACCATCCACAAAATATTCTCTTTTCTTTCTGTTTGTTTCTCGTTCAGTTGACAAAATTTACTTGATAGAAAATCAAAGGATTGTTAACCAACAATTCTTTTAACTAGGCCATCATGACCACCAGAGAATGAACTCTTTAACCTTTTTTCTTTGTAATCGTCCATTGGGACCGAGACACCATACCACCGAGGCACTAGACCACCACCTACTAGGAAATAAAATCTTAAAACTTTTCCTCTCTGTAACCGACCACTGAGACCACCGAGATAGTGGACCACCAGTCACCAAAAGGAACAAACACTTATTTTGTGAAGGAATTTAAGGCTGGTTTGATTGATTTGGAGCCCGGTAAAGATAATGATTCTACTAGGTTTATCCTTTGCTATACAATATTGTATTTCCACATCGAGGCCATGTCACTGCTACCTTGGCACCACATATATCAAATCCAGGTTGCATCAACACCTTTGAAATTATTCTTTATTATTGTTTTGGGGGATGAAAGCTAATATTAACCGTTGATTCAATTTCAATATTGTGCCCAATTAGAACTGGATTGAAATTTTTTAGGTGATGGGAAATTGGCAAATTTCTCACAAATTTTGTGAGAAATTGAAAGAAATTGATGAAGTCAATGTAGGTTACAACATTAGTCTCCATCTAGGGATTGTGTCTCCCTACAAGGCATTAAATAATTGCAATCCCTATGCCTTCATTCCTTAGAAATCTGAAATTAAATCCCTGTTTACTCTCTAAAACATGTAAAATTTGAACTTGTATTCATATCTTATTTTTCATGTACCTGCTCATCTACAATTTGAAAACTGTATGTACAAAATGAAATCCAAAACTTCTTTGGCTGCAAAACATAATATGAAAAAGATGCTCGAAAATGAAAAGTAAAGTAAATGGTCAACATGAGCTTTTTTTTTATAATAATTTCCTATTTTAATTAGTTGACCCAATCTGATTAGGTAAAGTGAAACTTTCAGTGCAACCAACCAGGATATCGACTATTTAAATGAACCTTTCTTTCACCTATAATTTTAAAGTGAAATAAAAGTATGGATAATGGTACCCTAATATGGAAATATGATCCATACTCATAGTAAATTAAAAATGAAAGACTTGAAATTTTCGAAACCTCCAGACAGGATGCTATTGAGTCTTCAAAAGCATGAAATATTACTTCCCTTTGATCCCAATAACTAAACTTTTGATATGAAAACTTTGCTTCTTCGATGAGGCTTAATTCTTCCACTGATTTTGGTTCACTAATGACAAGCTTTGTACTCTTAGGAATTAAGAGCAACATTTCCTTTGTTTGAAATTCTTCATCTGAATCACCATATGCATCATACACTGGTCCAACATCATGCTCTTTTGTACATGATTACATAAAAATATGATCTTTTTCATTGCTTTGATCCATGTGTCACTACAAAGAGAATATCTTCTTGCAGAGTTTTTTTTTTGTTTTTTTTTTTTTCAGTGCGTCTTTATGGTAGATACACATCGGTGTGCACCTAAAACATACCGCACTAGGGGTTAAATGTTAAAACACACCGTCACTGTTCATAGCAGAAGCAGACGACCGTAGGTTTTTGTGGAGTTTTTTTTCTCGGTGCACCTTTAAGGTATATACACATCAGATGAGTTCATGAACAATACAACACCGGTCTGTCCAAGTTCCAATAGCACTGCCATACTTAATAATAAAATCATATTCACCGAATAAATCACACCAATGTCGTTGAACAATATGCATTGATACGTTCATGAACAATACAACACCGACATGTCCATGTTTCAGTAGCACCGACATACTTTATAATAAAACTACATGCACTGAATAAATCATGACGACCTTGTTGAACGATACACCCTAGTGCGATTCATTGTCAAAAGATGCACCGCTATAGGGTAAATAAATAAAAAATACCAAGTTGAGTTTCATTGTTACAATGCATCCCGTGCTTCCAAACTCTCAAAAAAACACCGATGCTCATATTTGTTCCTAAGACACCCTGTTTTTGGTGCTCTACACCAACTAGGATATCTGCATTGTTGGATTCCACACATTTCCAAATTTTGGAAATTACCATGAATTTTCATTTCCTCTGAACGGTGCAACCATGCCTCCTCGGGGTAGAAGAGACTAGGCAAATTATTTATTACCTTCCTATTTGCATTTTCATCGAATAAAAATTACAATTTATCTTGAATACACAATGAGCACTTCCACAGATGCATATTGTGTTAAATGCATAATTAGCACCACCGCCGACACATCCATTTATGTCCTGACCAGTGTTGTTCAATCTAGCACACCATGATAAATTACTAAAAACAAAGTAGTGCGTCTTTTGGAACGCCCCGACACTGGCACAAAATGGGCTTACACCCACACTGACCCATTACACTTTATTAACCGCATCACTAGCTCAATGATATATAAAATTTAACCTAGAGGTGCACCAAGTTTAATTAACTGCGCCAGGGAGTACACCCAAATAATAACACCTCGACACATCAATGTTCAAATGTACTTCCATACTTTATAAAAAAGCACATGCATTGAAAAAATCACACCGGTTCCATTTAACATCACACATCAATAGACTTCACTTAACTAAGGACACCGCTAACATAATGATTTATAAAATTTAACGTAGTGGTGCAACCATTGTAATCTAATGCATCGACACAATATACATAAACACATTGGGACATATACTTCCTGAATTTCCATTGCGGGGCTTCTGATTGGATGCCTCGTTCCCAGTGCTCTCCCATTTACAATGCATCGAGGAAAAAAATGATGGTGCTCCACTATTGTTGTGGCATTGATGCGTTAATAACACCTTGCAGTGGTCCATTTTATTGTTTCGGTGGATGCCTTGTAACCGGTGCTATCGACAACAAAACAAACCATTAAACAAAACATCGGTTCTCTGATAGCATGGTAGCGCCGATGCGCTTATATTAACACATCACACCACGTAAGTTCATATACAAAAATTTCAATGCACCGGTAATGTATAGATCATGGCATCAGGACAAATTTTCACAAATTTGCAGTGCAATGTGTCTTATGGTAAGCACCGATGCATTCTATTAATTGAATGCACCACTAAGTTTTTGAAACACAAATTTCCTCTGTGGTGCATCAAAAAAATAAAACGAACAAGTGATGTGTACTACAACACAACAAACAAAAAACATAATAATTTACCATCTTGGTTCATTTTGTGGGATGTCTCGTCATCGATGTGTTATAATAAAAATGCATTGGTATTAATGCATACAAAGATCAAATGGAGCCTTGGTGTGTTACTTTAAAAGAAAAGCACCGATGCGGTTAAGTAAGTTGTACCGAGCAAAACAGTTTAAAAATTGTCATTCTGACACACATATTTTAGAATGCACCCATTAACAGTGCGTTATGAAAAGACAACGCACCGGTTAAAATCATCTGTTGGACGAACTAACATAGAGAGTCAATGCGTTTAATATAACCCAACACCGCATGGGTTAACACCAACACTTAATCGATTTGCTATATATCACAACACATCGCTATAGATATCGGTGCTCGATTAACAATGACACACTAATGTGTTATATTTAAAAAATTTCTAATATGTTCCTTACGAATGATAAGGAGCACTAGGCGTGGTGCATATGTATTTGTTAATAGAACCACTTACTTTTTCACTTTTTTTTTTTTATAAACGAAAACTATTTTCAGTTTTTGATAAATACAAATTAGTTATATATGTTTGTGTTTTATATTTTAAATTCATTTTATATATATATATATATATATATGTTCCTAAAAATGATTTTATGTGAATTAGATATGATGACAACGTCGAGCATAGTATCAACAATAACAACAGTAACAACCAAAATAGAAAAAAATTAATTCACAATCTACATACGCAAACCTCTATGGTTAAATTTTGTGGAGGTTTTGCTTTGTGGAGGAAAGAACAAAGGTCACTCTTCGATGCCTCTCATAATTTAGCACATGGAATTAATCCTCTGCCATGTATTTATTTCTTTGTCTCACATCTCCTCCTACACAGGCTACTTGAATTTATCCAATATGTCATCCTCATCATTCCTGTAGCCATAATATGAACTGACATCAATTCACTTGTATATCACATACCTACACCTCCTCTTCTTCACCTCAAGGGGGATTATAAAATAACTATTTAAGCATGGGGAGTAATTTTGTGGCCCCAAAGTGTCTGTAATCGGGGCCCTTTCCTATGGCACCAATCACATCAACTTCATTCCCTTCCAAGTCCATCATCTTGGCCCCTTCTTTGACATAATTAGAACTACCAAGCTCTACGATCGAAGCTTCTCGGTGCCCCCTTGCCATGTTCAACAAGAAAATACCCCAGTGGATGTCTTAATTATAACACTGTGTCATCCTGAATATTGACCTAAGTTCTATATTGTATATTTAATATAAGTTAAGAAGCACATTTGGAAAAACAACCGATAATCCATAAGATTTGTGAGCATGTCTTATCGCTAAATATTAAGTATTTCCTTGGCCTCTCCTTGCTCCTCCATGATATCCTCACCCGTGTACTTACTAAGAAGTTCATCAGGTTTATTCTTCTCCACAACCATGCGCTCGATCTCTTTCTCATCCAGAAGGGGAACATGGGCAACAAAATCTCATTCTCTCTACTGTTGGTTTCCCTTGTCTTGCTCTCCCATTTCCTCCACCACATCATCGTCTTCCTAAAATAGGACCGACTTGATGGCAATGGCATCCTTTCTCTTGATCTTCAACCTAGCCTACCTCTATATAGACTTGATCCTTTTCCACTCCCTCAGTTCTATGGTCCACATCTCCTCCTCCGTGGGCCACTCGACTTTCTCCAAGATATCATTCTCATCATTGTTGTCGCCATAATAACCGACGTCAATTTTATTGTAGATCACATACATAGACCTCCTCTTCTTCACCTTGCGAGGATTATCAAATATTTATTTGACATCGGGCAGGAATTTCCCAGCCCCACTTGTGCAATTGGTTGTTGGAAGATTGTAACATGCCATCTTCTAGCAATCAATTATACAAGTGCAATTGAGAAATTCCACCCTGGCTTCAAAGAGCTATTCAATAAGCCCCCTGAGGTGAAGAAGAGAAAGTATAGGTATGTGATGTATTTTGGAATTACTTCACACACACCTAGGATTTATTTTTCCTAAGGTTTTTTCTTATTTATTAGTCATAATTAGTCATTATCCAGTCTCCTATATTTTAGGGGAGAATATTCCACCTGGAGATTATTCTATTTCAATTGACACTTAAGTTTGACTAGTTGAGTTGAGTTTAGATGATGCATTGGTTTTGTCACCATGAAACATTGGGATAATCACCATGCTAATGCACACTTGCCTTGGGATCATTACCATACTGGCACATTACCCTTGATTCCTTTATCTACTCCTCACTACACTCTGTTCAGTCGGTTAAATGAAGACTAGTTAACTCATCTAGGTGGTAGTTCACTCCCGTAACTTTCTAAGAGACTAGACTAGGTGGCGGTTCACTCCCATAACTATTGGTGTGTGTCCATATCACTCTAGACCACCACTATGGAACATTATTTCTCCTCTACTCTAGTGCACATTCATTGATTTATACAAAGTATATCATGTGTAAATTATTCATTATTCATAACGGTTAATGATAATTCTTCCATTCTTTCTCTCCTTCTTCTTTCTCAATTTATCTCTGAAAATGATTGTAGTATTTTGTAGCTAGATATATTCTGTGTAGGTTCAACACATTTACATGGTATCAGAGCCAATAGAATGCTAAGAAAAATCTACACCGAAATTGTTTGCAGGTACAAAAGATTGAAGACATCGGAAAGATGGATTTCCAAAAAGAATTCATTCTTACACCTTACAACTACTTTTCATGGAAGGAGAGAATAATGATTCATCTCCAAACTAGAGGACTGTACAGGTTAACCTTGAATATAGATACATAACCAACATCAACCATAGAAAAATCCAAGTACTTAAATCAGATGGATGAAGCACTCAGAACGATTTGTAGTCTTATTTCTCCTAATGTCCTTTTTCACATATCTTCTTGTAAGACTCTCAATGAAGCCTGGACCACCTTGGAAGGGATTTTTGGAAAAAAGGATGATATGAGGGGACACATTCTATATCTGGAACTTCTCACATTGGATCCAAAAAGATTTGACAATATCCAAGATTTCTTTACAAAATTCAAGGATTTATTGTCACAACTCAAAGCTTGCGGGGTTGATAAATATAAGGAGGAGAAACAAATGGTTCTCACCATTCTCTCCAACCTTGTTCCTAAATTATCTGTATTCGTATGCACATTCTATTATTTCAGATTTGCCTCTGGAGCCACCTAGAAGATGCCTTGTCTTAAGGACTTTATCAAATCCCTGACACAAGAGAAAACCAAGCTCATCAACATGGGAAAAATCAAAGGCCCAAAGGCTCATGCACTTAATTTTCAATATGGAAGCCACCAATATCAGAAATCTAAAGTAAAAGACAAAGTGAAATCTCATGCACATTTGAAGAAGGAAGGGTACACAAAACCCTTCACCGGTGCCTTCAGATACAAAGGGGGAAATGGAAGAAAATGGGAGAAATGCACGTACTGTCACAAAGGATTCCATCCAGAATCCACATGCATGAAAAAAAAAATATATCTAATGTCTAAAATACTTAAGCAAAACAACCTTGGATATTACATCCCCAAGGGTGCCAAGGAGAAGAAGCTAGAAGAATTGAATCCCAAGAAATGAAATTCTAGCCATGCCTTGATTTCCATAAACTCCTCTCTCGATGTTTGGATCGTAGATTCAAGAGCATCACATCACATGGCTTCCTCAAAAGAAGTATATTATTCATTGGAAGCATGCAAAGATCCTCCTATTGTGATGGGGGACAACTCTTCTGTTGAAGTCACCAACAAAGGAAGGATTGAACTCACCGAAGGAAGCTTCGAGAATGTGCTCCATGTTCCCAAAATTTACATCAACCTTCTTTCCATGTATTAGATGATGAATTTCGACACCAGAAATAAATTCATATTCAAACCAAATTCTGTGGACATCTATGACATGCAAACCAACTCCAGGGTTGCAATTGGTGAGGTAAATCATCACTCTAGATTGTATACATTTTCTTAATTCATTGAACCTGATTCTGCTTTACTGCTTACTCATGCTGATGAAAGTAGTAGGATATGGCACGAAAGGTTTGGACATTTGAATTTCATATACATGAAACAACATAGAAATAAAATATTGGTTGATGGTCCAACAAACATCCATTTCTCCAAGGGATTATGTGAGGGATGTGTTCTCGAAAAACACCCTCAAGATAAATTCGACAAAGGAAAGTCTCAGAGCACTTATGTGCCTTTAGATCTGATCCATAGTGGCCTTATGGGTCCTTTTCTGCATCCATATATCATCAAAGGGAGGTTTGTTCTCATTTTTGTTGATGATTTCTCACGTTTTACATGGATTTACTTTCTCAGGAAAAAATCTGAGGTCTTTCAACACCTCAAAGATTTCAAATCCCTAGTTTAGACACAGTCCGTAAAGAAGATAAAAGTCCTCCAAACTGATAATGGGGGAGAATATGTAAATCATGAGATCCATAATATTTTCCATGAGGTAGGGATTCAATTGCAACACACAGTTCTCTATAATCCGCAACAAAACAGAGTTGCTAAGAAGAAAAGCAGATCTCTAAAGGATATGGCATCTTGCATGCTGCATGCAAAGTCACTACCACAAAGACTATGGGTCTAAGAAATTAGTTGTGCAACATACATCCAAAACAGATATCCCCTTAGATATTTCAAGGATAAGAACCCCTACAAGGCTTGGAGCGACCTCAAACCTAAAGTGACCCACTTTCGCATTTTCGGTTCATGTGCATGGGCCCAGATTCCTTATGAAAAGAGGAAGGAACTTGATCCACATAGCACTTAGTGTATTTTTTTTGGATACCTCAACGATGTGAAGGGATATATGACTATTTATCTTTCATCGGACCAGCTCATCATTGAGCGTAGTGTCCAATTTGAGGAAAGTGTCTCGCATGTACCTCAGCAGCCGCATGCAGACACCTTCATTCTTCCACCTGTCCGAGATGATGAGCATGCACATGTTGACTCTTTTGCAGATGAGAGTTCTGATTTAGAGGACTCAAATGATTCAGATTCAGAGTTAGTACAGTCAGATGCAGATTCAGAGCATCCATATGTAGTTGAAGAGCCAGAGCAGAGTCCCAAGTGGGCACATACTACTCTTTAGGATACATGGGATCTCGTTGGTGATCCAACTAATACTAGGAGGACTCGATTCGATTTGGAGGAGCCTCTTGTTTCACTCACTGCCACTGAACCATTTCCCTCCAGGCATATTTTCTTGGTTCAGTCTTCAAATCCACAGTCTTATGGAGAGGCTGCTAGAAATCCCTTTTGGGAATCCTCCATGCAAGAGGAGTACAACTCCCTCCTCGAGAACCATACTTGGGATTCGGCTCCCCTTCCTTCTGTGAGGAAACTTGTCAGATACAGAAGGGTCTACAGAACCAAGAGAACATCGGATGGACATATTAGCAGATACAAAGCCATGATTTTTGCCAAAGGATTTCAGCAGGTGCATGGTAATGACTATGATGAGACCTTCACTCCAGTAGCGAAGATAGATTCCATATGATGGGCACTTTCCATTGCAACAACCAAGGGATGGGAAGTCCATCAGATGGATGTGAAGAATGCATTTCTTCATGGTGATATCTCTAAGGAGATCTATATGGAGAAGCCCTAGGGATTTGTGCATGACTCATCTTTGGTTTTTCGATTGAAGAAGTCCCTTTATAGCCTCAAGCAGGCTCCGAGGGCATGGTATGCCAATATGGAATCCTACCTGTTGTCACATAACTTTGTATGTTGTAAATCAGAACTGAATGTCTACATGCTCAGGACAACTTATTCACTTCTACTTTTAGTTATGTATGTTTATGATTCGATGATCAATGATTGCTCAAATTGAATGATTGTTTCATTCAAGAGGATTCTACATGACAGGTTTTTCATGACATACATGGGTCTGCTACAATTATTCCTTGGACTTGAGATCATTTAGGATGCATCAGGAATCAAACTGTCTCAAGCCAAGTATGCATGAGATATCCTTGAGATATTTCACATGATACACTGCAAGTCTTCTCCAACTTATTTCCTATCAAGAGTCAAACTTGAGGATGGCGGGGAAACTGCACTGGTTGACAGCACAT
Source organism: Picea engelmannii (assembly GCA_009831015.1). Lineage (NCBI taxonomy): Eukaryota > Viridiplantae > Streptophyta > Pinopsida > Pinales > Pinaceae > Picea > Picea engelmannii. Next base: position 634,212 of record ML776712.1, on the reverse strand, counting down.
TGTATAGACAACTTGTGGGGAGCTTGTTGTATCTCACACACTCCATACTAGACCTCTCCGATGTAGTTGGTGCATTTTGCAGGTTCATGCAGGAGACACATGAGCTACATTGGAAGGATGAAAAGCATATCCTTCAATACGTACAGGGCACCATCACCTTTGGGATTCATTATGAAACATACTCTACATTAGATCTCATTAGGTTTACTGATTCTGATTGGGTTGGCGATAGCACTGATCATAGTTCCACGTCTGGTTACTCACTTAGTCTTGGTTCTGGGCCTATCTGTTGGTTGAGCAAGAAGAAAGCTGCCATTTCTCTATATTCAACCGAGGCAGAGTAAAGAGGGGCATTTAACATAACCATTCAGGCTATGTGGCTACAACATTTTCTCACTGAGTTGGGAATTCAGTTTCATCGATCGATTGTCATCTGGTGTGATAACCAGAGCACTCTGAAGTTCTACCAAGATCCAGTTTAGAGGTAGCGGACGAAGCACATCGAGATCCACTTGCACTACATCCGGGACTTAGTACACGAGGGGATCATCAACCTACAATTATGTCCTTCATCAGAAAAGAAGACATACATCTTCACCAAGACCTTCATTGAGCATAAGTTCCATTTTCTATGAAGTCATCTTAGAGTGAAGGACAAAGTTTCCTAGCAACTGCAGTTCATCTTTTTACATACATTGTACCTTGAGGGAGAGGGCGGGGGGGGTGTTCCATGAGGTTTTCCCTCTTTCCTCACTTTATTTCATTGTATCTTTTGTATTTGGGTACCTAACATGGCCTCGTTGTTGAGACCCATTCTTTATTTTCACCATAGTGATGTTCAGGGGGGTGTTGGAGTTACTTCACACACACCTAGGATTTCTTTTTCCTAAGGTTTTTCCTTGTTTATTAGTCATAATTAGTCATTATCCAATCTCCTATATTTTAGGGGAGAATATTCCACCTAGAGAATATTCTCTTTTAGTTGACACTTTAGTTTGACTAGTTGATTTGAATTTAGATGATGCATTGGTTTTGTCACCATGCAACATTGGGATCATCACCATGATAATGCACACTTGCCTTGGGATCATCGCCATACTGGTGCATTACCCTTGATTCCTTGATTTACTCCTCACTACACTCTGTCCAGTCAGTTAACTGAAGACTAGTTGACTAGTTAACTCAGCTAGGTGGCAATTCACTCTCGTAACTGCCTAAGAGACTAGACTAGGTGGAATTTCACTCCCGTAACTGCTGGTGTGTGTCCAGATCACTCTATAACATCACTATGGCGAATTGGTTCTACTCTAGTGCGCATTCATTGAGTTATACATAGTATATCATGTGTAAATTATTCATTATTCATAACAGTTAATGAAAATTCTTCCATTCTTTCTCTCTTTCTTCTTCTTTCTCAATTTTTGTCTACAAATGTGTGTAGTATTTTCTAGCTAGATCTATTCTGTGCAGGTTCAACGCATTTACAATCTACAAGTGAATTGACACTAGTTAATATGGCTACAACGATGATGAGAACGATATCTTGGAGAAAGTCAAGCGGACCGCAGAGGAGGAGATGCAGGCCAAAGTGCTATGGGAGTGGCAAAGGATCGAGTCTATCTAGAGAGAGTCTAGGTTGATGATCAAAAGTGGCGAGGTCATTTCCATTAATTTGGTCCTATTCATGGAATATGAGGATGTGGTGGAAGAAATGGGAGAGCACAACAAGGGAAACCAACAGTAGAGAGAGCGAGAGTTTATTTCCCATGTTCCCCTTCCAGATGAGAAAGTGATTGAGTGCATGGTTGTGGAGAAGAAGAAACATGTTGAACTTTTAAATAAGTACACGGCTGAGGATCTCATGGAGGAGCAAGCCAAGGCCAAGAAAATGCTTAATTTAGTGATAAGACATGCTCACAAAGCTTATGGATCATCGATTGTTTTTCCAAATACTCTTATTAACTTATATTAAATATATAATATGGAGCTCAGGTCAATATTGAGGCTGACACAATGTTATAATCAATACATCCAACTAGGTCCTTTCTTATAGAATAGGGAAAAGGGACACTGGTGAAAATATCTTCCATATTGGGGTGTTTTTTTTTTCAATTATTATACTGGGATGACTTATGCCAAGTGTCATATTAAACTATAAAATGCACCTCACTTTATATTAATAATAATAAAATAATAATAAAGGTGTTAATAGAATCAATATGTTTTTTTCAGTTTGTAGGCAAAAATGTCATTTAAAAAAATAATAATTGTGTTAAAATTTTATTGAAAAAACAAGACATGTATTTTTAAATTATGATACATGTTACACAAAAAATATTAAAATAATAGGAAACAATAACATTTTTATAATTTTTTTTATTTATATTTGGAGTTAATAAAAATATATCTATAAATGCATGAAATTCATCAAATAATAATATTTATATTAAAATATATATTTTGAATCCATAGAAATAGTTCTATAGATGCATGCAATTTTATCAAAGATAATTATGTGTAAACTATTTAAAAATATTGTAAAAAAGAAACACAATGACAAATGATTTGAAAATGATGAATTTAATTAATTGGTTTATGCAGTCTCAACCACCACATGGACATATGGGATGGACTCGCTCGGTGGAAACCCTAGCCATAGGTGGTTTAGGCTACACTTCCTCAGGTTCATAGCTCTCTCTTGTCCCTAAGTCAGGCCATTCCCTCCGCACAATTTTTCTGGGAGCTCTAGTGGTTAGTAGAAATGGATGAGCTAGTAGATTATGGTTATGACCATGTAGATGGACAACTTATTTGGAATCTGCCAGATGGCAATTTTTATGAAAATGGCCTGTCATTTCCGTCGCCTCCTGTCATAAGTTTGAGGGAGGATCTGCCCGCGGACCCAGCTTGAAAGTCTTTCCTGGATCTCCAGATGTTCATTGTGGGTGGTGTTCCTGCTGTTTCAGAAGCCAAGCCTATGCTATAGTGTAATTTCTCCCCTTTTCCTTCAGAGGTTTCCTTAGACTCGTGGAGTTCAGTTACTTCTCCATTCAACAAGGGTCATTTTCTTTCCCCTGTCCTAGGGCTTGATGAGATCTAGGTGCTTCATTTTCCAGGGAACTTTCCTTTCCCTGATCAGATGGAATTACTTGGGGCTATTTTGTCTTTTCCCAGCCTGGTAAGTTCGCTTCCTGGCCAGAACCAGGTTTTTCCCTCTTTTTCCTTCCTGGAGCTGGATTTTCCCTCCAACCAGGATCTAAATGACCTTTTGGCCCTGCCACCATCCCCGTTCTCCTTTGGCCAGAACCTCCCCCCTTGCTCCCCTCCTCCTCACCAGGCCAACATTTTTAACCCTCGTAACCATGAGCAAAACTTTTTAACTGGAGAACCCTCGGTCCCAAAGAGGAAGAAGGCACGTCCAGGTATTTCTCTAGTCCCACATCCACTCTCGTTGGCTTTGGGAGATAACGTCATGCTACCTGAGGTTCCAGATCTTGCTAAGAAGGTTGTGGTTGGACGTGCAAATGGGAGGCATTTTAGTTAAGAAACACTTGTAGATTGGGTTTCCCTTTCATGGAAGGATTTGGAGATAAAATTTCCATCGGTACATTCTTTAGCAAAAGGCTAGTTTATGTTCAAATTTCATTCAAGTCTAGATGTGAGTAGGATTCTCGGGGAACCTTGGTGCCTGGATTCGACTCCCCTTCTTATGAAACGATGGACCCATTTTTTTGATGCTTATCGGGAGAGGATTGATGAACTTCCAATCTGGGTGTGGCTTCCTGGGCTGCCACCAGAATGCCGGAGTTGGAAATCTTTTGAAAAAATTGGAAATACCCTCGGCACATTCATGAAAGTGAATATGTCTTTTTCTACTCCAGGAAAAATTTTCATGGCTCAGATCTTAGTATCCCTCAATATCAGAAAGGGTTTATCATATACCCTTGATCTCTCATGGGAAGGAAAAATTTTTAGTCAACCACTTGACTTGAGGGAATTCCATTCAAATGCCATAGATATCATAAGCATGGGCATAGTGTAGTAGATTTCCATCTTCCTATGAAGAGACAACATCTGCAGGGGCCGATTCATGGACAAAGGTATTCCCAATCTTTCAGTCTGGGGTATGGGTGTCCTTGTGCCTCCTCTCCAGTCACATGCCATGTATTAGGCTTGGAAAGAGGTAAACACAAAAAATTATGAAGGAAAAAGGGACTACACTATTCTTTCATCAAAGGATGAGAGCTTGCGACCTGCAGAGTTATTGATCCATTCATGTTTTGGGTCCCAACTCAAAAAGGGTGTAGAAGCACATCTGGATCTATCCCCACTCTTTCCTTTCTCTGTCAATTTTAATTTTTTACAGTCTTTCTCCCATAATTTCTTGGATTTGAACAACTTGAAAATTTTTCTCTCCTTCCTAGTTTCTTTGAAACCCCCTGTGCCTTTTTCCCCAGGCCAACCACTCTCCAGTCTTTCCTTTGGCTCTTCCTTGGCTGCTCTCGATCCTTTTCCCCCCTCACAAATCCAAGATTCCTCCCTACTATCCGAAGAAGAGTATTTTAGTTATATCTTGAGGTTCCAATCGATTCTCTATTCTTCTCGTCCAACCCCTCCCCATGTATGGTTTTAAACCCCTCCCAGGTTACTTCTCAAAAAGGGAGAGGAAGAAAATCCTTCTTGTTAAAAGAACAATATCAAGCAACCATTGATGTGGTAGCAGGTCAAAAACTCTCTATTTCCAAAGCACTTAGAGAAAATCCTCCCCCATAGGGATTTCCCTAATCCAAGTGACCTCTTTCAACTGTAGGGGGTTGGCGAGCCCCTCAAAACGTCTCACCCTCCAAGGGTTGTTGGATCTCTCACAGCCTAATGTTGTTTTACTTCAACAAACCCTTGGAGAAGAGGCAGTGGTTGTCTAGATGCTGGAAAAGAATCTAAAAATTTGGTCTTTCTTTGGAACAAATGCTTCTAGTCACTCGGGAGGGATAGGTATGGTATGGAACCCAAAAACTATAAAACTTGAAAATTTCTGGGACTTCATTGAGGGTCAAAGAATGACAATTTTTGTTGAATATTTGGGGAGATCCTTTACAATCTTAAACTTCTATGGGCCCACACAAGACCGACTCCAGTTCTGGAATGCCCTCCTAGAAAAATATTTTTTAAAACATCATGCTCTCATTTTAGGTGGTCGAGGCCTAAATTTCTCAATAGGGGTGGCTGAATATTGGGGACATAGGTCCCAGGAAGACTCTCTCTCAGAATTCATTTTGCATAAGTTGGAAGAGGCTAGCTGAATTGATGTTGCACCTATTAAAATAAGTCCTACTTGGAGAAATAAGATATTGGGAGGATTATATTACAACTAGCATGTATCGGTTTTTGATTTCCATCTCTTTGGTGGAATAACCCCTCCTCTTCAGACAATGGACTGGTTCAGAAGGGGATTCCAACCATTTCCCAATTTTCCTAGAATTAGCAGGAGCATCTAGAAAACTGGTAAGTCCTTTTAATTTTAACTATGCTTGGTTAAAAGAGGAGAGATTCCTAAAACTAGTAAAGGAAGTTTGGATGCCCATTGGTTGCTCAGATAGGGAATTTGTTCAATTTGAAAGAAATTTAAAAGAACTAAAAACAACTACAAAAGCCTGGGCAAAAAGGAGAAAGCAACAAATGGAACATGATTTAATATAGACAGAGAATGGCCTACAATCCCTCTACGACTATGTCAAAGGAGGTTTCGACAAACCAGAAAAAAAAATTACTAATTTCCTTGGAGAAAAACAGAAGGGATATACTACAAGCTAGAGAAGAAGAACAGAGACAAAAAAACCAGGTTCTCTGGCTACACATCGGTGATGAGAACACAAAATTCTTTCAAGCCTATGAAAAAGGAAGGAAAATTTCAAACACTATCTGGGGAATCAAAGATCACTCATGCATAATATTTTCCTCCTTCGAGGATATGTCTAGGTTGGTTTCTTCCCATTTCAATTCATTGCATGCAACTAATAGAAGAGTATCCATTGATGTGGCCTTATAGATGACTCAACTATTCCCCTGATTTGTCGAAGAGGAAGGAAATGAAGAACTTATGGCATAATTTCCAGAAGAATAATTAAAAGAGGTTCTTAAATCTTTTAAAAAGACAAAAACTGGGGCCTGAATGGTTGGTCAATTGAATTATTTTTAGGTCTGTATGATTTCTTTAGCTCGGACCTACTCAAATTCATAGAAGAATCAAGAATCAAGAATCAATGGTTGTATACATACCCCTTTTAATGCTACCTTCATAGATTTAATTCCCAAGAATGATGCTCCTGAAATCTTGGATGACTATAGGCCCATCTCACTGTGCAAGTGTATTTTTAAAATTATAGAAAAACTCACAAGAAAAATATTAAAAGGAATCCTCTCAAATACAATCTCTTAAGAACAGTTTGTTTTTTTGGAAGGAAGACAGATCCATGAAGCAATCAAGGTCGCCCAACAAGCATCACATAGTATTAAGACACATACGCAAAAAGGGGTGGTGCTAAAAATAGATCTTTAAAAGGCATATGATCAGGTCAATTGGCTTTATTTGAGATTACTTATTACGCACTCGGGCTTTGAGTATTCTTTTATAAATTGGGTAATGAGTTGCATCTCCTCGGTCTCTTTTGTTATTCTCATAAATGGAGATGCAACCCCTTTCTTCCAATGCTGAGAGAGGAATTTGTCAGGGGTTCCCCCTTTCCCCTCTCCTTTTCCTTTTAGTGGCTGAGGGACTAAGCAAGGTTCTCAAGGAAGCCAAAAGAATAAAAACATTTATCAGTTTACCTCTTACTCATCTACTTTCTCTCACTCACTTGTTGTTTATGGATGATGTTCTAATTTTCTGCAATCACCTAAGGGGTGATGATGAACAGTTGAGATCCATTTCAGACCTTTTCCGCAGGGCTATAGGCATGCAAATGAACAACTCAAAATCTACTCTCTCTACTCATCAAATGGCTCCAGAAGAATTCCTCTTTTATAAAGGTATTTTTCCTTTTATGGAAACGCCACTTGATGAGGGACTAAAATACCTGGGTTTTCATCTAAAAACAAACTCTTACACCAAAAGGGGTTGGACTGGTTATTATCAAATCTTCAGAAAAGGTTAAAATATTGGAGTTTCAAGTGGTTATCTCGAGCATGAAGGCTAATCTTGGTAAAATCAATCCTGGAAGTAATTCCAGTGTATTGGTTATCTATGGCTTGGATTCCAAAGGCAACACTAGAAACAAATAAGGAAATTATGCTTCAAATTTATGTGGGGCAATCATAAGGATAGTTTTGTGATGCCTTGGATCAAATGGGAGTCTTTAGCTTTGCCAAAGTTGTTGGGGGGTGGGGTTTAAAAAATATGCATTGCTTCTCCACTGCTCTTGCAAAGAAAACATGATGGAGACTTATATCTTCCAACAATTTATGGTCAAAGGTCATTCAAAAAAAGTATATCAATCTAGATTCAGTGGTGGATTGGATTAGAAGACCGAAAAAAAGTCATCAAAAAGGATCTATCATGTGGAAATCCTTGGTCAAATCCTTCGATGTTATTAGTCAAGGCTTGGCTTGGAAGGTAGGCAATGGAAAATCTTTCAGGATGGGTAGGGATCCTTGGGTGGGTGAAAAAGACCAACACTTACTTCCCCACAATCTAATAGACAACCTTCAAGAGAGAGGTTTTTTTCATCTGAGTTAGATTTTGGGTGAGCAAAAAACTTCAATCTGGAACCAAGGCTGACAAGATGCACAAGATATGAACTTGGAAGAGCACTTTATATATCCTTGGAATGAGTATATCATGGCATTTGAATTAAGCCATATCAGAATACATGATCAGGAAGATGAACTTTAATGGCATCTCAGTCCTTTTGGGGTATACTCCCCAAAAGAGGGTTATTCTTTTCTGATGTCATTTCTCCATCAATAGGTTCCTGAATGGTGGTGGAAGGGGATTTGGAAAGAAAAATGCACCCTCAAGGATAGAGTGTTTATGTGGTTTCTACTAAATAAAAAGGTCCCTAATTTGAATAGGATGAAAATGAAGGGTTTAGAAGGACCAAGATGGTGTCCCCTGTGCAAGGGAGAGGAGGAAACTTCACTACATTTTTTTCTGGATTGTCCTTTTTCTATACAAACTTGGAGAGATGTCTCTATTGTTTTGGGTCAAAATTTTTCTTGGTATGAAACTTCCATTGAAGAATCATGGAAGTTGTGGGTTCAAAATTGTAGATACAAGTGGTTCAAGTGCCTCCCTCTCCTCATCATCTGGGGAATTTGGATTGCTATAAATTATGCTATTTTCAAGGAAAAAGACTCCCTTCCTGAACTTATTGTAGCCAAAATCCTATCTATCCTAGCGCATTTTTCACAAGAGAAAGATCTACCTCCCCCAAGGTAGGTAGTGGAAGAACACATTAACACCACTAGACCTTGGAATTTTTTTGATGGTGCCTTAATAAACGATGGTGCTCTTTGTGGGGGAGGGGGAATCCTCCACCTTTCTCCAACAAACTCTTTCAAGATAAAGTGGGGTATGGGACAAGGAACAAATAATTATGCAGAACTTATGGCATTAAATCTCCTACTCATTTTTTCTGGGGAAAAAGGGCTTTTAGATCTTGAAATCTTTGGGGATTCTATGGTGGCCATCAACTGGATGAGGAAAACACAAAAATTCCACAACATAATTCTTGCTTCATTACTTGAAGAAGTTTTTTTTAATTTCATATATATTTACAAATATGTCTTTCAAACATGTCTACAAGGAAAGAAATGGAGAAGTAGACTCCTTATCTAAAGAGGGAACTTCTATGGCTCATGGGAAGTGGCACATCATAGAGCTTTTGGATGGCTAGACTCAAGAACATTTCCACATGCCCTTTATAGATCAGGCAACTTGAACTGTATAAAGGGAATTTTATCCACTTTTTTTGTATATAAGGAGTCTATTAGTGCACAATAATCAGTAGCAACAATTTATTTATGAACAAGGTCTCTTGAGACACATATTAGCTCAATTTTCAGTACTACTTCTTTTGGAGCAGTTTTGGGTGACGTCAAAAGACTATACATCTTGATTTTGTTTTTTACAACAAGACTAGCAGATTAATCATATTATAATAAGAGAACTATTTCTAACAGTCATTAGACTATCATGTTCGACATAAGTAAGACATTTTTGGGACTAAATTCATGTTTCTATAAGCATTATTTAGAATGTAAATTTTATATTTCTTAATAAAATTTACGTTTTTTTCCTTTGGAAAAAAAATAACATGGACATATGATATTTTCCCTCCCAAAAATTTTAATTTTATATAATGTGCATTCATCCTATGACATTAATGTTTTATGTAAATTCTACAATTAATAATATTCATTCTCATATTTTTTATAATCATGTAATCAAAATCATTTTATTAATACTTATGTCTTATCAAATAACTTTTCATGACATTAATGTTTTATGTAAATTCTACAATTACTAATATTCATTCTCATATTTTTTTATAATCATGTAATCAAAATCATTTTATTAATATATATGTCTTCTCAAATAACTATTATACAACTATCATCTGTCTCCACAATTAATCATAAGAGATCCTTAAAGAAGTGATGCTTTCCATATTCCCTTTGTGAGCATATTTGATATTATAGGACCCTTTGCATAATGAGTAATCCATAAAGCATCAAATTTAAGGGAAATGACATTATTTTTCACATGTGGGCCATATTAAGCCCTAATACAATCCCTAGTGTGCAAGGCTTATAATTGCTAAGGTTAATTATCAATATATATAAAAATAAAAAATATTAAGCAAAATCAATAAATAAAATAACCAAAAGTCCATGTGTAGAAGTTACAGGGAGCTTAGTCCTAATCTTTGATGTAATGATTATAACATGCAACCAACCATTTTATAAAACTAATGTCAAATTAAGCAATACATTTACATTAGTTCCATTGAAAATCCAAAAATGCAATTACTCAACCATCTTTTTCTTGCATCCCAAAGGGACATTTAAAGGTAGACCCAATGCGAGGTATTTTTTATGAGTCGTTGCTGGTATACAAAGGTAGAAGTTTATTAACAACTCATCACCATGAGGAAAACTACGTATTGTATGCCCACCAACAAATTTGGATTCCTTCCTTTTCATAAATATCTCTTTTTCATTGGAGTTTTACTCAAAGGAACAATTTGCACTAAATAATAAGGCTATGCATCTATTTATGAACCCTGCGATGTTCCCATGAGTTCCTGGACAACCGTTGATATATAACAAGTTTTTCTTGTTAAAGTTTCCAGAAGCATAACCATTCATGAACACACTATACATGGACATGGTATGTTTGTATTTGACAATATCCTAACTATTGTAATAAAAGAAAATAGATAAGAACCTATGTTTATATAAATAAATATATTTCATGCATTAAGATTTATGCCATACATGTGTTTATTTAATGCATTAGGATTTATGCCATAAATAAATATATTTCATGCATTAGGATTTAAGGATTTATGCCATAAATAAATATATAGGAACCTTTTATCTCATCAATCTCCTTTATAGAGGTTTGATACAACTCAATATCATACAAAGATGAATCAATTGTATTTCATACTCAAAAAATATTTTGGGTGATAACCATTTTGGCTATATAGAAACCACTTCATAGTTTCCTAATAATTGATTTAACTCTGCTTGTTTTGCTCCTATTATTCCATCATTGTAAGTCTTTATTTTTGCAAGTTTATCATTTTCTACTATCAAAATAAGCATTACAAATTTTATGTTTTTTTTTATTAGCATTTTGGCTTGGTTTTCTCAAATTAAAGAAATAATTCCTTGATGTGTAGTGATTAATTAGGTATGTCTTGTCATCTTTGACTAACCTCTATTTATTGGATCTTCTTAGGAAGATGACATATCAATACTAAATATATGGACTACTAGTAATCACTTCACATGTATATGAAAAAACAACATCACATTCCATCTCATCTTTGAATTGACTTGAAATGCATGATTTGAATTTACAATAGTGAGTAACCTAGAAAGTTGAACGACCAAGTTTTTGTAACCAACCAAAAATATATCATTCTTGATGTGCATTAGTCTTCAATTTGTTTTAGTTTCTTGACTTGAGGGTAGTAACTGTCAGTGTAGAGTTCTTGCACTATTCTTTCACATGGAACTTCTTTCTCATTACATCAATTTCTTTTTTATTGGTCAACATCATTGCTAGTGTGGTGTTCCTATGAATTTTGGGCAGTGACCATATGCTTCTACATGGGTTTTCTGGATTGGGAGGAGTATAGGCTCAAAATTTCCCAGACCTAGACTTTGGTGAAATGTGATAACATTCTAGCTTATAATACTTTGTTTTGTCATACAATGATTGAGATACAATGTGTGTTGATGGGACACAATGACAAGGTGACATGATTCTTGGTCATGGCCACCAAGGTCATGAGGTTCCCTACATGATTTTTGTTCATGGCCACCAATACGAATTCCATAAATGTCATTAAAAATCCCCATAAATTTACTAGACTATAATGAAATAAGTAATGGAGGAGGGGCGGGGGGGTGTTGAAAGGTAGGACATTGAAACATTTAATATGAAAGGGTATGGTATTAGTCATATGAAATATTCGTACAAATAATACAAAGGATCAATTGAGTCAAGATAGAGGCAGGCCATTTTCCCAATAATTTTTTAGAATTCCAATGAAATTGAGAGTGAGATTAGGGTTAGCTTTTCCTTTGGACCATGATGTAATTATCAAATAAATTTCCAACACCAAAGGAAATATTAAATTTGATAGTCCAATGAAACTCACCAAGATCAAGCCAATGCTCAATGCCTCAAAACCATGTTTCAAATATGAGTGACATGTGATCCTACCTCAGAACCTCAATGATAAACCTATTATATTTTTATTTCACAACCATGTGGAAGAGAAATGGTAGTACTCTCTAAAATCCTATATTCATCGAAGTATGGAAATCATATTTAATGTAATAGAAATTTTTGATAAATAATGTTATATAAACCAAACGATAAAGGGACAAATTAGACAAACTTACACCAAAAGTCAACAAATCCACCATACCACATATACCAACCACTAGATCAAGATCAATGGTGGGGATCCAATCAATCATGATGCACTCGTGAAAATGAATGCATGGGACATGATGGGTTAAAATCACCCTCATTCAACCACAAAAATACATTCCAAATAAAAAATGGAAACACATATTACTCAAAGTAAGATTCTTCCCATTCAAGACACCAAGACTTGCAAAACAAGTCGATAAACAAACTCCAATACAACTTAAATCCATGGTTTTGGGGTCACAATATCCAACCAATATGTTGTCTAGGCTATTACCTCCAAAAAATTGTTTCAATAATGAAACTTAGGTTAGGACCTAAGAAAATCCTGACTCAAAGCAAGGACAAGCCTTGGTAGAGACAACAAAAATATAATGCAACAAACAACTAGTGAAAGAATTCTTCCACAAACACGGGCTCAAGAAACAATGCATAGACCATATGGAAATGATGGGAAACTTTGAATAGGTGAGATCTTATGATAGGTGAGGAAGATACAAACATGCCATAACTAAAGGCATTTCCTTTTCATTCTATGGCTTAGGTGACAACCCCATAGTAGTGTTAACAACAAAAAATATACCAAGAGGAAAATAAAATAATCAATTCTCAGTTTGAATGACCATGAAACTATAACCAAGTCCAACACCTATCCATGTGTTATGAACCTATGGGGGGTATATACTGTAGATTTTAACCTTGTACAATATTTGTTGTAAACATATTTTCAGTAAAAGAACAGAAAATATACAATGGAAAATACACACATTACACATAGATTTTTCCCTTGGAAACCCAAACTGGGAAAAACAACATATTCTATATTTATTCATCATGTTACACTGTTTACAATACACTATACCTATAGGAGCCAGAGGCATCCAAAACCCTAACCCAGTGACCTGGATTAGTCAACAACCCTAATTCCTTAACCAAAAATAAAAAACCATTGATAAAAACCATGTGCTAAAAAACAACCCAACAATGGACACGAAAATCAAGGCAAAAATGTGACATGTTTCCCAAGATTTTTTTTTTTCTCAGGGGTGCTGCCCCTAAACCCCTACGCTGGGGGATTTCGCTGCCCTTCACCCCCCAAGGGGGGTCTTGACGATACCCCCTCAACCCCCCCTGCGCGCCTGATACAACATGCAAAGAATATAACACATACCCAACACTATCCACTTGTTGTTTTCTTTGCATACAGGGTTACATAGTCAACAATCCAAAGCAGCAATGCCCATGGATCCTCTACACCAAGAGAACTTCTCAGTGCTCACAGATTTTGTTAATGAATCTGCAACATTCTTCAAAGTGTCCACTTTCATCAGAAACACTTTGTTTTCTTCAACCATGTCTCTCACAAAGTGATATTGAATATCAATATGATTTGTCTTTGAATGACAAGTCGAGTTCTTCGCCAGAAAAATTGCACTCTGACTATCACAATATATCCTTACAACTTTTTGTACCAACCCAATACCCGAACACAATATTTATAACCATATTGATTCCTTACTTGCATGAGTGGTTGCCATGTGTTTAGCTTATGTAATTGAAAGTGCCACTACAACTTGTCTTTTTCTCATCCAACTGATTGCTCCTTCAAGCAGGTTAAACACATACCCTCTTGTAGGTATCCTACGATCCATATCTCTAGCCCAATCTGCATCCACAAATCCATGTATATACAACACTCTGTCCAATCCTTTTCTTCCTTGGTAGCACAATCCATAGCTAGCAGTGCCATGTAAATACCTGAAAACTATTTTTACTGTTGTCCAATGCTCCTTTCCTAGTTTTGACATATACCTACTCAAAACTCGCACTGCATGTGAAATGTCCAGTCTAGTACAGACCATTGCATACATCAAACTTCCAACTTCACTCGCATATGGAACACAAGACATGTCCTCCTCCTCTTCATGTGTCTTGGGACACTGATCCGTAGATAACTTTACACCAACTTGAATAGGGACCTTTACCAGTTTACATTCATGCATATTAAACCTCTGTAATATTGTCTCGACATATTTTCTTTGATTTAACCAGGGTTTCCTCTTTTTTCTGATATATTTTAATTTCCATGCCCAAAATGAAATTTGAATCACCGAGATCCTTCATGTCAAATTTAGAGGACAACTGAGTTTTCACATCCTATATAATATCCTTGTTGTTTCCTATTAGAAACATGTCATCCACATACAAGACCAAATAAATCAAATGATCACCAATTAATTTAAAATACACAAAGTGATCCACTTTGCTTCTTGTGAAGCCAAGTCCCAACATATAAGTATCAAATTTTTGATACCACATACTTGGTGATTTTTTTAAACCATACAGGGACTTTTTCAGCTTGCATACCAGCTCCTTCTTTCCCTTCACAACAAAACCTTCTAGATACTTCATATAGATTTATTTCTCCAGATCCCCATGTAGGAATGATGTCTTCACATCCATCTATTCTACTTCAAAATAAAATGCAAAAACAATAGATAACAAAAATCTTATAGAAGTTAACTTGGAAAAGAGAGAAAAAATCTCACCAAAATCAATTGCCTCAACCTAGGAATAACCCTTTGCTACTAACTAAGTTTTGTATTTCTCCACTTTTCCTTCTGCATTCAACTTCTTTTTAAATACCCATTTTGTACCAATGGGATTTCTTCCAGTCGGAAACTCCACTAAATCCCAAGCCTCATTCTTATCCAATGCTTTCATTTCTTCATCCATGGCCTTTTCCCAGAGATTTCCATCCTATGAATCCACTGCCTCCCCGAGAGTTATATGATCATCATCAATAATAGACAAAGAAAAAAATGAATGGAAATCAAATCGAGTATATCTTTCTGGTAGCCTTCTTTCTCGAACCAATCTCCTCAATACCGGAGTATCAGGATCTTCTTCTTCTGATTCCTCTTCTTCTGTAGAGTCTGATTCATCATCCTTTAAATCAAACTCTATTTTCTCTAGTTCTTCCTTACTTGGTAGGACTCCTTGTTTAACAACATCCTTCATTTATGTAAATATCACATCTCATCTTTACACAACCTTATTAGTTTATGGGTTTCAAAGCTTATAACCTCTGAGACCATCTTTATACCCAATACAGATACACTTTTCCTCCTTCTTATCTAGCATACTCTTGTTTTCCTTTGGAACATGAACATAAGCCTCACAGCCAAAAACCTTGAGATGTGTGAGAGAAGGTTTCTTACCTGTCCATACCTCTTGTGGAGTCTTGTCATTCAGCACTGACGAGGGTGATCTGTTGACTAGGTAACAAGCAATACCCACTGCCTCTACCCAAAATTCTTGCCCTAACCCGACACCACTAAGCATGCACCTTTATTTTTCCATCAACGTCCTGTTCATACTTTATACAAATCAATTCTACTGAGGTGTATATGGAGTAGTTGTTTTCCTTGCTATACCACACTTCTCACATAATTCTTCAAATTCATTCTCACAGAACTCTCCGCCATTATCTGTCCTCAACACCTTAATTCCTTTTTCTGTTTGATTCTCAACAAGATCCTTAAACTCTTTAAACCTATAAATGAATTCATATTTCTTCCTGAGGAAATATATCCAAGTATTCCTTGAGAATTCATCTATAAACGATACATAGTACACAAATTTTCCCAATGATGGGACCGACATAGATCCAAAAACATCACTGTGAACTAGCTATAAAATTCCTTCTACCCTCATTGCACCAGAGGGGAATCTTACCCGATTATGCTTCCCATATACACAATGTTCACAGAAATGAAAATCCAAAGAGTAGTTAGACATACCTTCAACCATACCTTCACCATGTAGTAGTCAAAGACCCTTCTCTCTGATATGCCCCAGTATTTGATGCCACAACATGAACTTTTCTCCAGAGACTTTAGGAATTCTTTCTTCTTCAAATCCAATATCAGGAACAATGTAACTATTACACCCATCACTAATAGTGCTTCCTTGCAGCTTATACATGGTTCCAAACCAAACTTCCTTCAACAACACCATTTCTCCTTGAACCATCCTACATGTTTCCTTTTCAAATATTGCTTTTACCCCTACATAATCCATTTTCCTTACAAAAATCAATTTTTTGGCCAAACCTAGGATGTGAAGAACACTAGGAAGTGTTCTAATACTTCCATCTATGAGCCTCAACTTGACTTTTCCTCATCCTATGATTCTGGTTGTTGAATCATCACCTAGGAAAATATTACCTCCATCATACCTTTCATATTCACAGAACCACTCCCTGTCGGGAGTCATATGAAAGGATGCACCTAAGTAAACCAACCATGCCTCATGATCTGCATGTGTTCTTGAAGAAGCCAAGTACACATCCCCTCCTTCTTCTTTGAAGGCCTTTTATTTTGTATAAGGAGATTCTTCAGATCTTTTCTTTTTTCTTAACTTTGGATCTACTATGCTTCTTGTAGTGCCCTTCTTTTCCACATCTCCAACATAACTTTACAAAATTTCTGGGAGATTTAGATATACCCTTAGACTCAGATATCCCACTTGAAAACTTGGATCTATTTCTTTCTTGGGATCTTCCTCTTGCAAATAATGCATTTGTGCTATATCCTTCCATGTTCTTCTGTCTCATCTCCTCCAACAAAGAAGATGATACCACTTCATCAAACTTTAGGGTAGTTGTATTACTACCTATGACCACAACCAGATTATCTCATGAGTCTAGTAACGAACATAGTAAACTGATACACTTATCTTCATTTTCAAATTTCTCGCCATTTCTTTTCACCTGAAAAATAATACCACAAATCTCCCATTGTAACAAGGCTTATCACAGTCCCGAGCCAAACCCTTGACCACAAATGCGTCTTGAAGCAAACAAAGCTCTGATACCAAATGTAGATTTTAACCTTGTACAATATTTATTGCAAACATATTTTCAGTAAAAGAATAGAAAATATACAATGGAAAATACACACATTACACAGAGATTTTTCCCCTGGAAACCCAAACCGGGAAAACCAACATATTCTATATTTATTCATCATGTTACATTCTTTACAATATAATATACATATAGGAGCCAATGAAATCCAAAACCTTAACCCAGTGATCTGGATTAGTCAACATCCCTAATCCCTTAACTAGAAATAGAAAACTATCAGCAAAAACCATGTGTCGAAAAATCTCCCAACAATGGACATGAAAATCGAGGAAAAATGTGA
This sequence comes from Picea engelmannii, assembly GCA_009831015.1. Lineage (NCBI taxonomy): Eukaryota > Viridiplantae > Streptophyta > Pinopsida > Pinales > Pinaceae > Picea > Picea engelmannii. The sequence goes on along the minus strand of ML776712.1, from coordinate 616,833 downwards.
CATGTTTCCCAAGGAAAAAAAAAATCTTAGGTGCGCTACCCCATAAACCCCATACTAGGGGCATGGAGGCCTCACCTCAAACCCCCCTCCGCACCCAATGCAACATGCAAAGATTATAACACATACCGAAAATATACAGAGTTAAATGTGTTGATTGATTGGGTTGGTTCCCATTGATGTCAAACCTTGAAGAAAGTCTGGTAGTGAATTCAGGTAGCACAAAGGTTTGGGTAATGGAACCAAGTTTGTTTAATGGATAATGGTATGAGTTTTGATATGTTTTTAGGTAATAGTATTCTATATGGATAGTACATGTCATGCCATTTCTGGTGGTATGTGGAACATCACATAACTCCTCACGGTTAGACAATTATGGCCATGTGAAGTTGGAGAACCCTCATGAGTCATCTAGAAGCTCCAAAAGGTCAAAGTAGTCAAAGTGGTTGCAAAGAAGAAATTATTTAAATAGTAAAGAGAAGTGATGAGTGTACTATAAGTCAAAGTGGATACAAAAGAAATTATTTAAATAATAAAGTTAATGGAGAAATTACTAAGTGGACAATTGGTTAGAAGTGGGTTAGCCCTCAAATAAGGAAAACAAAGAAGAAATTATTTAAATAATAAAGAGAAGTGACGAGTGTACTATAAGTCAAAGTGGATACAAAACAAATTATTTAAATAATAAAGTTAATGGATAAATTACTAAGTGGACAAGTGGTTAGAAGTGGTTTAACCCTAAAATAAGGAAAGTGGTTTAAGACGGTTAGAAGGTAACCCCTTTAGGAAGCTACATGAAAGTATAAATAAGAGGCAAAGCTCTCTCATTTTAATCAAACTTGAGAATATTGAATATCTACAAGTGACTGAGGTAACCAAAGGATATCTAGGCCAAATTTCAGAGGAAAGCTGAAGTAAAGAAGGTCAAAATTCAAGGGAGGATAAATTCTTTTGATGATGCTTTCTAAGGTATGTTATTTATAGGTCATCTCACCATTTTCACAATAAAGTTTTTTCTAGAATGATTTAGACTATGAAATTGGGAGGCCGTTGAGGAAACATATCCAAGTAGTTGTGATAAAAATTTCATCTTGTGGATCGTTGTATTTTTGTAGTTACACTCCGTGGAAAATAGGGTTTGTGGCTAGTCCTGAAACTAGTCTAAAACAAGTGTTTCGAGTAAAAACGTCATAAATTTATCATAACATATCCAAAGTTAGTAAGACCAAATGTATTGGTTAGAGTACAGTATTTAGTATTCCGTTTAACATTTTCAGATCAATACAACAAATATTCCGTATAGGGCACGCTCTACAAGTTCGCTCTCTAGAATAAGACAGATTTCAACAAGGTATGCCATTTTTGCTATAAATCATTCTCTGAGAGGTTCCAACTAGTAAAATCTGGAGGAATTACATAAAAGACATTAAAGAACATTATGTACTATTTTCATATCTTTATTCATTGCAGGTACATAGTTATGATTATTTCAAGTTAGAGTTGTTGACTAATCCAAAATTAGTCATGTGAGACTAAAGTAAAGTTTGATGAAAATGGTTGTCTCTTGTTGTTAAAGTTAAGGAAGGTTTGTAGGTATGTGATCATATACACCAGGTCTATTAGAGAGTTACAAATTCGATTTGGATGATGAAATTGATGAGGGATTTTGGTTGAGGTACATGTTGGGTACATGGTTGAGACAAGTAGTTGATGAGTTGGCACATACATGAGGTGTATAGTTGATGATGTTGGTACATATTGATGAGTCATAGTTTATGTGTATTTGATGCATGATTGGTACATATTTTGTGCATAGTGGATGCACTCGTTGATGGTATAGGTTGAGGTATAGGTTGGTGCATGGTTGATGCAGTTGTTTATGATATAAGTTGATTACAGGCGGTTTGTACATGTTATTGTGACAAGTTTGGTGCATGGTTGATGCATTTGTTTAGGGTACAGGTTGATGTATAGTACATGTTGGCACTAGTTATTGGTACAGGTTGTTACAAGTTGATTATAGGTTGATTGGTACAGGTTTACAATAGTATATCTCTCAATGATAGTGTGACAATGGTTCCATCATTCTACTTCTACGTCAGGGAGGTTGGACGGGGCAAGGGTAGGTGGTTGTAGCCAGAGAACGTAAGGGGGTTGTATCCTCCTTCTGGTTGTATCCATATAATTGGGGAGTTAGAGCTTCCCTCAAGTTGTATCCTGAGAAACTAGGGGGTTGGAGCCTCCTTCCAGTTGCAGATGGAAAACAAAGGAAGTTGGTGCTTCCAATGAATGTAATTCTTAAAGACATATAAGAAAAAACATTCTGTGGTTTTCTCCCGCTTTGGGTTTCCACATAAAAACACTGGTGTATTGTGTATGTGTATGATTGCTCATTTGTTCATTGTTTATTTACTCTGGAACTATTGGATGATAATGCTACATTGATATAACACTTGCATTTTATGGTTAAAAAGGATTAAATTTCTCTATTATTGATTCACCCTCCCCTCGGTAATCCAAAAATTGGTTTCAGAGCAGGTTCCTTCATGAAAAAATTTAACCATTGTAATATGATCATGGATTATTCTGAGAATGGAGTACCACTGTTCAATGGTCAAAATAGTTTAAATTATGATATGTGGAGTCAAAGGACGAAAGTATTTTTACAGGAACATGGGTATTATATTTGGCTATCAGTCGTTATAGGATATGATAGTTCAAAATGGAAAAGACTACATCCAAGAACGAATTGAAGAAGAATAACAAAATAGCAATGGATTTCATCTGGGAAGGATTACCTAATCCGGTAAGAGAAAAGGTTGGTAAATGTTCATTAGCCAAAGAACTTTGGGATAAGTTACATAACATATATTCTTTACCCATCGCAGATTCAAAAAATGCCAAAGAAGATGCAGGTACAGATCAAGAAGAAATATGTTCACCATGTCAAACAGATTCAAAAGTTGAAGAGTACATAATCACTAGAGGTATGTTGTTTTGCTTTAATTGTGAAAAACGCGGACATCTTGAAATAGAATTCCATGAAGGAAATGAAACAAAAAAAAAATTGAAAAAGAAGACAATTATGAAGCAGAATTGATTAATGCTTTAGATGATCTAAGAAAAGAAAGAGAAGAAAACAAGTCACTCAAGAAAGAATTGATGAAACAAAAGGAAAGTGTTCACATTTTTGAAGAATCCCAACAGGTCATCGAAAACTTAAGAACTCAGCTAGATGAAGCCAACAAGATCGAAGAAAATCTTGAATATCAAAAGCAACATTTGGAAGCCAACATAGCAGCATAGAAGGAAGAAGCAAAAATGAGAGAGAGGATATTGACGGATCATCTTAAGGAAATAAATAACGATCTAAACCAACTTGAAGCAGAGTTTGGTCAACAAGAGAAAGGACTTGAAGAATAAATAATCACATTAAAAATCCATCTTGAAGAAACGAAAAGAATAGAATAATTCATGAAGTCTCAGATAATGAAGAAAGAAGAAGAGGTTAAGAAGCTTGAAGAAGAAGTTGTCACATTGAGAAGTAAAATCGTCAATCTCAACAAGAATGTTGAAGAGACAGACACATCCACATCAGTTATAGAAAATGAAGAGAAACACTCTAGGTTGCTAGAAAAGAAGAATGATGAAAATAGAAAGAGTTATGCAGAAGTACTCAAAGGAAGGAATCATGGTCAACCAAAATCTAAGAAAACTTTTGAAGATACATCTTCAAGAATACCATCCATTTTCAAGCCACAAAGAAGATTCAATCATGATCATGATCAGTCAAGGAAAAAATTCAAAAGGACTACACCACAAAGAAGATCATTCACTTCCAGGTATGAAAATTTATTTTATGGTCATTGTTTTTATTGTACTAATTTTGGACATAATGTTGCATATTGTAGGGATTATAAAAGAAATGTTCAAGAAAGAAATTCCTATATGGCCCCACATGACATTGAATGTTGCAAATGTCATAACTATGGACACGTAGCTAGTGATTGTAGAAGCATGATCGATACTTCCATGAAATATAAGATTGATATCAGATATAAGAAAGTATGGATAATAAAACATGAAGAACATGTGAAAAAAGACCAAGTCCCAGAGATCGCAACATTGGCAATAAAACGAGATGAAGAAAATTCTATAGAGAAAACGAAATATGCCAGATACAGAAAGGTTTGGAAAATAACTGAAAGAAAAGAAGGACAGATAAATAAGGAACAGGTTCAAAAGATTGTACTTTTAGGCATTATAATGAAATATGAATCCGTAGACAGAAGGAAAGAAGTCATAGCTTAGAGAGATGATGAATCTACCAATGCAGATGATGATGAATACACATTAGAACATGAATTGTTCTGAAGCATCCGACTTAGAGACTCCCAGGTAACATGAATAATAGACAAGGGGAGTCCATGTGGTAACTGAGACAGACCAGATAACCATCTTTCGAGCAGCTTGTAGAATTTGAGTAGACAGATTCAATGCATTTAGTTAGCAGAAGTACAATGTGATAGATTAATCAATTGTAGTAGTACTTCATGATAGTACAATAACATATGAGTCAAAATTATGGACAATTGTGTAGCAGAGTCTTGAACAATATGGAAAGAGATGGACGTGAAATCATATTTTCTGAACATGGAACTTGAAGAAGAAGTCTACATTGAACAATTGGTTCCTAGAGCATGGTACTCTAGACTAGATAAATATCTACATCGGGAAGGGTTCAGAAAAGGAAGTGTAGACAACAACCTCTACATCAAGGTAACTCAAGATGGTATTTTATTAATTGAAGTTTATATTGATGATATTATTTTTGGAAGTATTGATGACATGTTAAGCCATAAATTTGCAAAGGATATGCATAATGAATTTGAAATTTCATTACTTGGAGAACTATCCTTCTTTCTGGGTCTTCAAATATGTCAAAGCAACTAAGGAATTTGTATTTCTCAAACTAAGTATATCATAGAAATGCTAAAGAAGTTCAGAATGGAAGATTGCAAACCAGTTACCACTCCTATGACAACCAGTTGCAAGTTGAGCAAAGATGATGATTCAAAGTCTACTGACCAGAGACAATACAGGTCAATGATTGATAGCTTAATATATGTGACAACATCCAGACTAGATGTAATGCAGGAAGTTGGACAGGTGGCATGATTTCAAGCAACACCAAAAGAATCACATGTCTTAGCAGTGAAAAGGATTTTAAGATATCTCAAAGGAACATAAGAGTTTGTATTACAATATCCAAAAGGAAAAAATCTATCACTTATTTCCTACACAAATGCAGATTGGACAGGTTGCATTGATGACCGACGAAGCACTAGTGGAGCAACGTTCTACTTGGGTGAGTGTTTAGTATCTTGGCTAAGCAAGAAACAATCATCAATATATTTATCTACATCTGAAGCACCATATATTGCAACAACAACATGTTGTACATAGGTTCTATGGATGAAACAAACTCTGATAGATATTCAGGTTGAGTATGATGAGCCCATTCCAATATATTGTGATAATACAAGTGCCATCAGTATCTCAAAGAACCCCATGATGCAATCCAAGATGAAGAACATTCCAATAAAGTATCACTTTCTACGGGAACAGGTTGTAGAGAAGAACATCAGAGTTTAATATGTGGGCACAAAAGAAAAAGTGACAACCATCTTTACAAAACCACTTCCACGTGAAGCCTTTGAGTATATTTGTCAGAGACTCGGAGTAATTTCTACTCCAAAATGAATCCTTATCTTATATGTCTTAGATGTACACGAGGAAGCACCATAAAGAGGACAGTTCAGGTTGGGAGATCAGTTTCAAGGATAGTTCATTTAGGGGGAGCAACCCTAGATGGAAAGATAGCTTTGCCATTGATGACAAAGGGGGAGAGATTTATCAGATGCAAAGCATTGAGGCATGGTTCTAGGTGGAGCGATGGTCACAGGGGGAACATGAGTGATATGACTTAAATATTTCATGATATGACTTCAATATTGCATCAGAGTGTTGCCATCAATGCCAAAAGGGGGATATTGTTGATTAATTGGGTTGGTTTTCATTGATATCAACCCTTGAAGAAAGTCTGGTAGCAAAACAGTTTGGGTAATGGACCCAAGTTTGTTTGATGGATAATGGTATGAGTTTTGATATATTTGTAGGTAATACTATTATAGATGGACAATACACGTCATGCCATTTCTGGTGGTATGTGGAATGACACATAAATCCTCACAATTAGAGAGTTATGGCCATGTGAAGTTGAAGAACTCTCATGAGTCATCTAGAAGCCCCAAAAGGTCAAAGTAGTCAAAGTGGTTGCAAAGAAGAAATTATTTAAATAATAAAGAGAAGTGATGAGTGTACTACAAGTCAAAGTGGATACAAAAGAAATTATTTAAATAATAAAGAGAAGTGATGAGTGTACTATAAGTCAAAGTGGATACAAAAGAAATTATTTAAATAATAAAGTTAATGGATAAATTACTAAGTGGACAAGTGGTTAGAAGTGGGTTAGCCCTAAAATAAGGAAAGTGGTTTAAGATGGTCAGAAGGTAACCCCTTGAGGAAGCTACATGAAAGTATAAATAAGAGGCAAGGCTCTCTCATTTTAATCAAACTTGAGAATATTGAATATCTACAAGTGACTGAGGTAAGCAAAGGATATATAAGCCTAATTTTAGAGGGAAGGTGAATTAAAGAAGGCCAAAATTCAAGGGAGGATAAATTCTTTTGATGATGCTTTCTAAGGTATGTTATTTACAAGTCATCTCACCATTTTCACAATAACGTTTTTTTCTAGAATGATTCAGACTGTGAAATTGGGAGCCAGTTGAGTAAACAAATCCAAGTAGTTGTGATAAAAAATTCATCTTGTGGGTTGTTGTATTTTTGGAGTTACACTCCGTGGAAAATAGGGTTTGTGGCTAGTCCTGAAACTAGTCTAAAACAGGTGCTTCGGGTAAAAATGTCATAACTTCTTCATAACATATCCAAATTCAGTAAGAACAAATGTATTTGTTAGAGTACCATTTGTAGTATTATTTGTACCATTTTTAGATCCATACAACAAATATTATGTGCGGGGAACGCTCTACAAGTTCTCTTTCTAGAATAAGCCAGAATTCAACAAGGTATGTCATTTTTGCTATAACTTATTTTATGAGAGGTTCTAAGTAGTGAAACCTAGAGGAATTACATAAAAGACACTGAGGAACATTGTATACTATTTTCATATCTTTATTCATTACAGGTACATAGTTATGATTATTTCAATTTATAGTTGTTGACTAATCCAAAATTAGTCATGTGAGACTAAAGTAAAGTTTGATGAAAATGCTAATATCTTGTTGTTAAAGTTAAGGAAGGTTTGCAGGTATGTGATCATATACATCGGGTGTATTACAGAGTTACCAATCAAATTTGGATGATGAAATTGATGAGAGCTTTTGGTTGAGATACATGTTGGGTACATGGTTGAGACAAGTAGTTGATGAGTTGGCACATACATGAGGTGTATAGTTGATGATGTTGGTACATCTTGATGAGTCATAGTTTATGTGTATTTGATGCATGATTGGTACATATTTGGTGCATGGTTGATGCACTTGTTTATGATAAAGGTTGATTATGGGTTGTTTGGACAGGTTATTGTGACAAGTTATTTGTACAGGTTTGGTGCATGKTTGATGCATTTTTTTATGGTACAGGTTGAGGTACAGGTTGATGTATGGTACATGTTGGCACATGTTATTGGTACAGGTTGTTATAGGTTGATTACWGGTTGATTGGTACATGTTTACAGTAGTATATCTCACAGTGATAGTGTGACAGTGGTTCCATCATTCTACTTCTACCTCAGGGAAGTTGGATGGGGCAAGGGCAAGTGGTTGTAGCCACCTTCTAGTTGTAGCCAGAGAACATAGGGGGTTGTAGCCTCCTTCTAGTTGTAGCCAGAGAATTAGGGAGTTGGAGCTTCCCTCAAGTTGTAGCCTGAGAAACTAGGGGGTTGGATCCTCCTTCCAGTTGCAGTTGGAAAACAAAGGAAGTTGGTGCTTCCAATGAATGTAATTCTTAAAGACATATAAGAAAAAACATTATGTGGTTTTATCCCGCTTTGGGTTTCCACTTAAAAACACCAGTGTACTTGTATGTGTATGATTTCTCATTTGTTCATTGTTTATTTACTCTACAGCTATTGGATGATAATGCTACATTGATATAACACTTGCATTTTGTGGTTAAAAAAGATTAAATTTCTCTATTACTGATTCAACCCCCCTCTTGGTACTCCAACAAAATGTATATATAATAGGGATTTACCTAATAAGGGGTCCATGAGTAATGGGGGATAATTGTTAGAAAAAACACGACCGTGGAGCAATAAAATAAAATAAATGCAGAAAAAAAACACAGAAGATACACAATATGTTCGAAAACATAGGTATTCCAATAGAGGACGAACACCTTCAGTAACCACTCACATAACCAGATCAAAGATCAACACACTGATGTTTTCACATGGTAAAACCCCTACGGGGAAACATCCACGGCCCAAACCAATGCGGCCACTTGGAGTAGTTTATTAATGCAAAGAAAAAGATTACAGAGATATTTTACAAGAGAGTTTCTCACAATTGATCATCGGAAAATGACCCTCCATGCTCTTTAAATAGAGATCATGGAACAATTAGATGTTAAGCCACGGATCAATGGTCGTTAAGATCAAGGAGAGTATGAACCGTCGGATCATTCTATGTCGGGAACATATCGTGACCATAGTATTTCCTAACTACAAATGCATACTAATGCATACTAAAGAAACACACTAGAAAACACACGTTTACCTAACGAAACAATAGAGCAAGTAGATCTTACTAATTCCTAAGTGTCTAAATATCCTAACATCCCCCCTTAAGAACAACTTGGGATAGGATTGAAGGATTTACAATAGTGACACAGTAGGAGAAGGAAGGAGGCATTAGAGCCTATCCCCCCTTAATGACAACTTCTTGAACTCCTAACATAGATCGAAGTTTGGAAAACTTTGCTTCTGTAAGAGACTTTGTGAAAATGTCTGCAACTTGATCTTCTGTAGGGAAAAAGAGCACTTCAATAACTTGATCATGAATGAGCTTTCTGATGAAGTGCATGTGTAGATCGATGTGTTTTCTACGCTGATGTTGAACTGGGTCTTTGGTGAGCTTTATGGCACTCTGATTGTCACACCAAAGGTTGGTCGGATGCTGGTTCTAGAATCCAAACTCTGAAAGGACCTGTTGAAGCCATAGGGCTTCCTAACTTACATTTACCATTGCTCGGTACTCTGCTTCTGCTGAAGAAAGTGCAATAGCATGTTGTTTCTTACAGGCCCAAGTGATAGGTCCTGAACCAAGGTTGAAAACATAACCTGTAGTAGACTTCCGATCATCAGGGTCACTGGCCCAATCTGAATCAGTGAAACCAACCAATAAAGGAGTCCCCCCTGAACTGTAATGTATCCCGAACTGAACTGTACCACGAACATAGCGAAGTATCCTTTTAATTGCTTTCCAATGGCTTTCATGGGGTGTTTGCATATATCGGGAAACAAGACCAACAACAAAGGAAAGATCAGGACGGGTATGAGTCAAGTATAAGAGGCTACCAACTAACTGACGGTACAGGGTGGCATCAACTTCAGGAGAAGTACAAGTGGAAGAAAGCTTGACTCCAGACTATAAGGGTGAAGGGATTGGTTTACAATTGTCCATATGAAAGTGAGGAAGAAGGTCACAAGCATACTTA
>ML776712.1:569371-598548 GCA_009831015.1 Picea engelmannii | reverse complement strand
ATCTAGAAAATGTTTCCTATGGGGTGTGGCATGAAATGAAGCCCCTGAATCTACTACCCAAGACTCAGAAATATTATCTACAGAAAGAATCAAAGCATCTTGTAACACATCACCTGTTACATTTGCTTCCTGATTTCTCTCTTATTGTCCATCTCTTTGTTTCTTTGGAGCTCTGCAGTCTTTCTTCAAATGTCCTTTCTTCCCACAATTCCAACACTCTATCTTTCCAAGTTTGGATTTGGATCTACCCTTCCTAGAATTCCCACAGTTCCCTGATCCCTTTCCTCTATCCTTTTGTCTTCCCCTGTTCTCCATGTTCAACGCATTACCTGATGTCTCACCTGTGCTTTTCCGTCGCATTTCCTCACTAAGGATAACACCAACAACATCATCAAATTTTAAAGTATTTGAACCAGAGACAGAGTTACTTATAGCCATGACCAAATCATTCCAACTTTCTGGCAGTGAGCACAAGATTAGAAGAGACCTAACCTCATCATCAAAGTCCACTTTTACATAGCTTAGTTGATTAGTAACCGTATTAAATTCATTTAAATGATCTGCAACAAACCCACCTTCTGACATCTTCATATTAAATAATCCCTTCATTAGAAATACCTTATTAGACGCCAAGGGTTTTTCATATAGTTTATCCAATGCGTCCATCAGATCATTCGTTGTCTTTTCTTTCAAAATATTGAAAGCCACTGAGGCTGCCAAGCTCAGCCGTATCGTTCCTAGAGCCTTTCTGTCAAGAATATCCCATTCTTCGTCCTTCATGGATTTCGGATTCTTTGCTACTCCGCCCAATGGTAGGAATAGATCCTTCTGATATAAATAATCTTCCATCTGCATCTTCCATAACTAGTAGTTTTGGTTGTTAAATTTCTCGACCCTAAACTTTCCATCTTCCGACATTGCTCCCACTTGAACCAGGAACCCTCTTTTCCTGCGAGTTACCTTTCGCTCTGATACCAGTTGTTAGAAAAACAGGACCACGGAGCAATAAAATAAAACAAATGAGGAAACAAAACACAGAAGATACACAATACAATAGAGACACAGATTTATGTGGTTCACCCAGTGTGGGCTACGTCCACCAGAGAAATTTCCAAGTCCTTCCTATATTATTATCCAACAAATGAAGGGATACAACCTACAACAAAACCCGATGTAAATTCCTCTTCTTTCTCTCATAGTCTCCTCTCTCAAAATACAATACTCACCATAATGCATAGCCGGAATACATTTCCCTCATAACAAAGGGTTGCCTTCTAGGGCAAAAAACCCTAACATAATTTATACCTGATGATGAATCCTGATTCGGATTTGAAACGTCGATGAAAAAAATGACACCAACTATGGATTATCCGACAAACAATTTCGAAAATACTCACCACAGAAATCTAAAAACAACGATAGTTTATACCATTAGATCTACGACCTTATAATGAACCGGTCTAGATTTACAATGAAATTACAATATACATTTACAAGGTAATTTTTCCTTTGACGAACCACTTTCCCCTAAACCCCCCAGCCGAGGGGATAGCCCCTCCGGACCCCACAGAGGGGGTACCCCCCCTCTGCACTCCCCCGCGTGGAAGAGTGTACATACTTCTGGGGTGTAAAGTCTTCATGGGGTATAAACACGGCTGAAAGCAAGGACCTCTTAATCAGGAAGATAATCAGACTCAACAACCAACAATAATATGTGTATATAGAGGTCAATATAGTCATTATTGCAGACATGGACATATTAATTGGATATATGGATGTAGTTGGATTATTTGAAGGGTGTTCTCCTAATGTATAAAGACTTATTGTGCATCTCATGTGTATTATCAATTTGGGAGTTGTGTCCCATAGTCATATTCGGTGTACATTGTGTGGATGCTGGTTTTTTATGCTTTTTAGAGTATTGGAATCATAACATTTTGTATCAAAACAATGATCCTTAGTTTTTCTCCTTCAAAAGAATCATCTTACCATTTTCATTACAACATTTTTTGGGGATATTGGAATTATAGGGTTGGAAAGAGGAAAGAGAAAAGTGTATCTATTCAAATGTTATGAATATAAATACTGATAAATTTAGAGGTACATTCTATTGTAACCTTGAGATGTTCCCAACTGCTTAGGAACTATGCCAAGGCATCTCAAAACCTACTTTAGGCCAGAAGCTGGTTGTTGGACCAGAGGGTGCTCCCTCATCAAATTCAATAAATGTGACTACTTAATTTCACTAAGCATCAACTCTCAACATAAATCTCATAATACTATATTTAAATAATAGAGAAAAGGATAAATAAGGTTGAGGATAAAATGATAGAAGACTGGAAATAAAGACTATAAATCTCTCAAACCAAGGGCCTTTCCATTGGGTCGTAGTCTCATTCAACAGAGCACAATAGCTGCTAAAGATAGGTGGAAGAAAAGATAATAACATTTAATCTTATACCTAGTAGTGAGTAAGGAAATCCTTGTGAGGGCGAAATTAAGAAAATATGATTTGTTGGGCATTTAAATTAATCCAACAATAGATAAGTGCATGAATTTGGCATACACCATGAATCTAACAACATAACACTTGTAAAAATAAGTTGTAGATGTATGAATATGTATCTACTGAATATGAGATGATCATCAAATCAATAAAAACATATATAACAATAGTGGAGGTTGTACCAAATCGTTGTCTCCAAAATACACTGATCTCACTACAAATTACAAAAATAGAATATAGAATAGAGATGAATTTAAAGAAGCTTAATACATAAAATAGAAAGAGAACAAGACTATACAAAAATGAGAAGTGAATTCATGGAGGATTCCTCCAGACTCATAAATTTACAGGCAATAGCCTCTGGGGCTCACTATAAAGGGCACAGTCCTCCTTGCCACCAAAATTCATTCCCCCCCCTCCTTTTCTTTACATTGAGTCTTTGTTACTTTATACAAATTGTGACCATAGATGGAATTGGTTATTTGGAGCTATTTTCCATTTCTTCAAAATAGAAAATAATATTTGAATTTTCAAAAATAAAGAATATCGTCTAAGGCTGATCTTTGTATCCCATGATTTTTCTATAATGTTTCTTCTAGCTAGCGGTTTCTTCCAAAAATGGTGCAACAAGATTCCAACTTTAAATTATCTCAAAATTTCCCTCTTTGTCCTTTAGTTGCTTCATTCTTGAAATCCATGTTGAATGGATTTTTCTAATTCGTTCAATAATGTCCAGGATTGAAAAGAATTTTAGTCTTCAAAACCTCACCAATTAACATATTTGCTAACCATCCACCGACCATCAACAAAATCTTCTCTTTGCTTTCTATTTATTTCTCCTTCAATTGACAAAATTTACTTGAAATATTATCAAAGGCATGTTAACCAACAATTCTTTTAACTAGGCCATCATGACCACCAGAGAATAAACTCTTGAAACTCTTTTCTTTGTAACTGGCCATTGGGACCGGGACATTGTACCACCGAGACACTGGACCACCACCTACTAGGAAATAAACTCTTAAACATTTTCCTCCTTGTAACAGGCCACCTAGACCACAAAGATAGTGGACCACTAGTCACTAGAAGGAACAAACACTTATTTTATGAAGGAATTTAAGGCCGGTCCGATTTAATTGGAGCCTGCTAAAGATAGTGATTATGCTAGGTTTATCCTTTGTTATACAATATCACATTTCCACGTCAAGGCCATGTCACTGCTACCTTGGCACCACATATATCAAATCCACGTTGCATCAACACCTTTGAAATTCATGTTTATGATTGTTTTTGGGGATGAAAACTAATATTAACCATTGATTCAATTTCAATATTGTGCCCAATTAAAAATGGATTGAATTTTTTGAGGTGATGGTAAATTGGCAAATTTCTGACAAATTTTGTGAGAAATTGAAAAAAATTGATGAAGCCAATGTAGGTTACAACATTAGGTTCTGTCTAGGGATTGTGTCTCCCTACGAGGCATTAAATCATTGCAATCCCTATGCCTTCATTCCTTATCAATCTGAAATTGAATCCTTGTTTACTCTCTGAAACCTGTAAAATTTGAACCTGTATTCATATCATGTTTTTCCTGTACCTGCACATCTACCATTTGACAACTGTTTGTACAAACTGAAATCCAAAAATTCTTTGACTGCAAAACATAAGCTGAAAAAGATGCTCGAAAATGAAAACTAAAGTAAATGGTCAACATGAGCTTATTTTTTTACAATAATTTCCTATTTTAACTAGTTGAGCCAATCTGATTAGGTAAAGTGAAACTTTTAGTGCAACCAACCAGGAAACTGACTATTTAAATGAACCTTTCTTTCACCTTTAATTTTAAAGTGAAATAAAAGTCTAGATAATGGTACCCTAATATGGAAATATGATCCATACACACAGTAAATAAAAAATGAAAGACTTGAAATTTTTTAAACCTCCAGACAGGATGCTATTGAGTCTTCAAAAGAATCAAATATTACTTCCCTTTGGTCCCAATAACTAAACTTCTGATATGAAAACTTTTCTTCTTCAATGAGGCTTAATCCTTCCACTGATTCTGGTTCACTAATGGCAAGCTTTGTACTCTCTGGAATTAAGAGAAACATTTCCTCTATTTGAAATTCTTCATCTGAATCACCATATACATCATACATTGGTACAACATCATTCTCTTCTGTACATTATTACATAAAAATATGATCTTGTTGATTGCCTTTACAATTTTTCATTTTCTCACAATGAACAGACCTATGAAGTTCAAGCTACTTATCAACAATTTAATACTTTTCTTCAATACTAACACAAATAACAATTTTTTTCACAAGCGTTATAAACAATAATTTCTTCATATGAGTATGGATTTACATATTCTTCAACAAAAAATGAAATAGATGATTCTAGAAAATCACAATCAACATACTCATCAAAAATATATTGCTTACAAGAAAATTCACCGTCAAATTTTCACACTATTGGTTTCTTTGATATGTAATTATGAAGAAAGGATAGAAGCACTCCAGAAATACTTAGTTGATTTCCCTTAGGCTTTGACTCAAAAATTTTAGAAATTTGATGTATAATTTTCAAAGAATCTAAGAGCCCTTCACTTCCTTGAGAATGCAAAACTTTATTAACACATACCAATTTTTTTGAAAGAGCGGAAGATATTTGTAATTCACAACCATATTTGAAAGAAGAGGTCTCCATATGCCAAATTGAATCTTGATTGTTATCTTGAAAAATATGAAGACGTGTTGTATATTCTTGTAGATTCTCTGATGCCTCTGTGTAATCATCTTCCAATGATATATCTTCATTTGAATCCACAAGGTTATAATCTTCATTCTCACTGCTATAGTAAGTTTCCATTTCAAATTTTTGTTAACAACAGTCCTTGAAAAGGAGGTCAGATGAATAAATGTTATTACAATAAGAATGAAAATTTGCATGAAAATCCTTTAATCAAGACATACAAGTACTAGGTAAGGCTTTGTACCATTGTCGAGCATCTCCATCCAAAGATCTTATAAACATTTTCATTAATACATCCTCATGAAAAATACCCAACTAATGCATGCATATATGAAAATCTATCATGTGTTTTTTAGGAATTTCCTTATCATCTCTTTTGAATATAGGAAGACAATCTACCTAGTGTTCTATGTTATGCATAGGTTTTTGAAAACCTAGTATAGTTGAAAAATCAAAAGGAGCATACCTTGCAACTATCTTAGTAGAAAATGAACTTGTCATTTAAAAACTAATGGAGTCGCTAGTGGAATCACAATGGAGTCACCAGTGGAATCACAATGGAGTCACTGGTGGAATTACAGTGGAGTCTCCAGATGAATACCATGTAAATGTGTTGAAACTGCACAGAATATATCTAGCTAAACAATGATACACGCATTTGCAGAGAGAAAAGGAGAAAGAAGAACAAGGAGAGAAAGAATGAAACAATTCTCGTTAACTGTTATGAATAATGAATAATTTACACATGATATACTCTGTATAATTCAATGAGTTCGACTTGAGGTGAACCAAGTCACCATAGTGGTGGTCTAGAGTGATTTGGACACACACCAACAGTTACGGGAGTAAACTGCCACCTATTCTAGTCTCTTAGGCAGTTACGGGAGTGAATTGCCACCTAGTTGAGTTAACTAGTCAACTAGTCTTCAGTTAACTAACTGAACAAAGAGTAGTGAGTAGTTAACTTAAGGAATCAAGGCTAATGCACCACTTTGGTGATGATACCAAGGAAAGGTCGAATTAGCATGGCGATGATCCCAATGTTGCATGGTGATGATCCCAATGCAACATCTAAACTCAACTCAACTAGTCAAACTGAAGTGTCAACTGAAAGAGAATATTCTCCAGGTGGAATATTCTCTCCTAAAATATAGGATACTGGGTAATGACTAATTATGACTAATAAACAAATAAAAACCTTAGGAAAAACAAATCCTAGGTGTGTGTGAAGTAACTCCAACATAACCAAACAACCCAATGTCTAGCCCTTGTCACCTTCAAGAACTAGATCTAATATTTTTTGTATCATAGGAAAAATATTTTGAACCTTCTCTCCCCAGAAACAACACTAAAAAGGTGTTGTAACCTTGAGATGTTCCTAAATGCTTAGGAACTATGCTAAGGCATCTCAAAACCTACTTTAGGCCACAAGATGGCTCTTGGACCAGAGGGGACTCCCTCATCAAATTCAAGAAAGGTGACTACTTATTGTCACTAAGTAACAACTCTCAATAGGAAGCTCAGAATACTAGATTTAAATGATAAAGAAAAAGGATAAATACAGCTGAGGATAACTGGAAATAAATACTGTAAATATATCAAATCAAAGACCTTTCCATTGGGCACATAGTCTCATTCAACAAAGAATAATAGCTGGTAATGATAGGTGGAAGAAACGAGAATACCATTTAATCTCAGACCTAGCAGGGAGTAAGGAAATCCTTGTGAGATTGAAATGAATAAAATATTATTTGTTGGGCATTTAAATGAATCCAACCGTAGATAAGTGCATGAGTTGGGCATGAACCATGAATCCAACAATGCAACACTTATAAAAATAACTTGCAGGTGTATGGATATGTATCTACTGAATATGACACGATCATCAAATCAATAAAAATATATATGGAAACAATGGAGGTCGTACCAAATTGTTGTCTCCAAAATACATTGATCTCACTACAAATTACAAAAATAGAATAGAGAATAGAAATGAATTTAAAGAAGCTTAATACAAAAAATAGAAAGAGAACAAGGCTTTAGAGAAATGAGAAGTGAATCCATGGAGGATTCCTTCAGATTCCATGAGTCATTATTCCTTCAGACTCCATGAGAAGATGAAAAGGAAAATCCATGAGTCATTATATCAACTAATAATTAATCGAAGTGTATCTCATTGGTTTTGAATATCCCTTATTTTTTTTAATTAATTTCTATCGATGGAATGTAATTAATTTGTTCAAAATCCTACTAAAGGAAGTGTTTTCCCTAGTGATCATTAAAGTTGATCTCGTGAAGAAACCTTTTTTATAATAAAATCATGTCATTAGAATATTAGGTCACACTCTTTTTTCATTTCCTATTATAATCTATGAGAGCTATAGCATTTCATGGTCATCAATGCTCCCATGTTGTATATTGCACTCCCGATTATCAAAACTAAGTACTTCTAGCTCTGTGTAGTGGTTTCCTCTCAATACTCAAGTTTTCCCATTTAAATATTGTGTTCATGGTGTGATTATGTGGTTTTATTTTATGGATGTAATGTTCATAACTAGTTAGAATAGATCATGCATGAAAGCGATGCTATTATTTGGTTTGATCGCTTGACTTAGTATTAAAATAATAGATCCAAATCAAATTTGCTATCAATTAATTACATTTATTTGTCTCTAGTATCACATGTAAACCTAAACTATTCTCACTTATTGTTAAACTATGGTAGTGTTTTTAGTTTTAGTAGTTTTCATACGACCGGGTTCTAAGAATTAATCGATATCTACATTGATGTTTTGTTCTAGTAATCTATGAGTATTAATGATAGGGAAATAGACCTAGTAACGGATAGTGTCGATTGATAGCAAGATCAATACTATTGTGTTTATTTACAAGATTTTGGCTATCTTAGACCATACATTTAGGGGGCATTCAATGAGATTACAAGGACCATCTAGTTGAGAGATCATACTGCTAGTGAACTTTGATATGAGTTCTAGAGGGTGAGCCTTGAAGTGGTGTGATAAGTAAGATGGCGTACCTCTATAAAATGATGGCAATGAAGAATAATGTTTAAAACAGAATAATCCCTAAGCTCAATTGGAGTCAAGAGGTAGAGAAAAACACAAAGAATCTTAGGATGTCTAGAAAGGAAAAAAGGGAACTAGTCACCTAAGATTGGTTGGATATGACAAAAAGAAGCTCTCATAGTTGAAACAATGTTTGAAAATGAATCAAAGTCAGATTGAGAACAATTAGTGGAGGAAGAATTTGACTCATATAAGGAGTCCTCATATGATCCTATTGGGGATCGATATAACCACAAGAAGAAAACCTGACGTGTTCTCGATTGGTACAAATACCATTACTATGAGGAGAAAAAAATCTACAACTCAAAACAAGCATCAACCCAATATCTCTAAGATGCACATTTTTTATGGGACAAGGAATGTGAAATATAATTTGTTTACACTTAATACTTTGTTGGAAGCTACATGGGAAGTGGACTTCTCAACCAAATGGGAAATAATCCAAATCACTTTGCCAGATGTTGCATTTACTTGGTATCGAAAGATTGATAAGAAATTATCCTATAGAAGTTGGGACAAAATTGTTAGCCATTTTTGGGAAGCATATGGATACTTCAATAAAAAATACTTCCTTTTTTTCAAACTTAGAGGAACTAAGGAACCCATACAAGATTGTGATTTTTAGTAAAAGTTATATTTATAAAATTGAAGTATTAAATTTAGAGCTTATATGAACTTATTGGTCCATCCCGGGTCTTTGGCCTGACATCTAATTTAATTTTTAAGGAAATGGATTGAATTCCTACTAGGGATCCCTTGATATCACCATCGGTATGGAAGATGAAATGGATTTGACTAAACATGACAAGTAATAAAGGAATAAGTAATGGACTAAAAAACAAGATGAATGAATCCATGTTCCATGAACCTAAAAATGCCAAGGAGAGGAAACAAAAATATAATTAAAATAAATCAAACATTAGAAACAACAATCCAAAGAAGTTGAGCATGTCCAAAAAAAATTGAACACGCAAGATCAACAAACATTCATGGATCAAATGTAAGCATAGTGCAAGGAACTAAGGTTGATTTCCAAATAAGAAAGGGAATTGCAAGACATTCAAAATCATTTAAAGGGGCAGGATTGATATCAAGAACTGTAACAAGATTATAATGTCTTCAAAGAAAAAGCTCAAGGAAATAATTGTTCTATTGTCGGCCTTGCTAGAGAAAGGAAAGCATGAAAGTGTTTTAGAAGTGGATATTAAGTAAAAAATTGATAAATGTATTTTCAACATTCCCAAGGCTTTTCATTGCTACGTTCGTGGTCCTAACATGTATGACATAAAGGGTTTCTCAAGATTTAAATATCTATAGGAAAAGGATTGTAAGATGATTGAGATAATAGAGGAGTAAAAACATAAGGGGGATTTTATTGCAACCCAAATTAGGCCAACAACTATGAATGAACTAGATTCAAGGAAGACCATACAAGGTGTTGATCATTGAAATGATCAACTTAACTAAATTGCAAAGTATTCCAATTCTCCCTAAATTAAAAAAAAAAAAAAAAAAAAAATCTATCTTAAATTGGTCCTTCTTGCATAGACATACCTAGGCATTATTCAAATATTTTCTCTACCATGAAATTCCCTTCATGATTCGGTTAGTTTCTTTATCTACATGGTGTGTTACCTTGGGTCCACCTTCTACATTTGTCAATAAGTACTTTGGGTTCATGAACCGATGGTAGTGTGATGTTGGGATGAAGATGACATAATTTTTTATATGCTTGGTGTTATGATTCAACTCAAAATAGCATAAGAAACCAACATACACACAACGTATACTAGATATGATCATGGATAAAAACTCCCAAAGTGATAATAGATATAAGTTACACAATAACTCATACATTAGAAGAACTTCCCTCAAATATCCCAAGTACATCCAGATATCTCAATCAAATTTCCATGTATTTTTGAGATCTATATATGCATATTCTCCCCCATTGCATATGTGGGTCACATTATAGGCTAATTGTTATTACAATATATACATTTAACCCCATATATACACCCAATGGCGTCATAACATAGTACTTTTCTTTGAAAATATTAGTCCTCAAATATGTGTAGCTAAGTGTTTGACATGTGGTGAAAGCAAGTAATAGTATTTTCTTATATTCTTATTTTCTTATTGAAATTGATGATTATCCATCCATCCATATTTAATTATTTTGAATTCCAATCCTTGATAGCTTCCTTTCCTTTGATTCTTGGTTTTGTTGTAGACTCTCCAATTTGTTGTAGTTGTTGGTCTCTGATAATATGTGGTGGGATAGTTATTCCTTGATTCCCTATCCAATGAATATCATTGATTATTCCATATTCTTCCTTGGTAATGCTAATGTTGATATTTTTGTCTTTCTTTCCAACTTTGTTGGTAATGAGGGCATCAATATGGTTCCACCATTGATGGTTTTTCTTCAATTACCATACCCTATCATACATCATATTTTTCAATATAATGAGGTACTTTAATTGTTTTTTTTGTAAATAAGAGTAAATGTTATATTAAGATCCTGCTAAAGTTGATAAAAGTGTCAAAATATAGCAACATACTGGCTGCAGTTACTGGACTGCCCCAACAGAGGGGAAACCAGTCCAGCCAGCCCCCAATTCCCAAGTTTTAGATTGTCACTGGACCAGTAGAAGAACAAAGTTCATACTGATTGTCATCTAATCTATGAACCTAAGAAAACTTGACAAATAGCACTAAAGAGCTAAACACCTGGTGAATAGCCTATCCACGTGGCGCAGAGGTCCTCTGTTCACGGTTCTTCTTCGATATACGTCGGTTGGTCGTCCCAACACTTTTCCTTTTTCTCGTCACGCTCCGTTTCCTCAGCTTGGCCTCTTCGTTCCGCGTCCTCCTGCTTCGCTGCTGCTGGTCGCTGCCTTCTATCCCTTCCTGCACCTGTAATAGCATCAGGTACCTCCCCTGGAGCAGAGTCAGCTGGGTCCGGGGAGAGCTCAGAGTGCATAGTCGAGAGGAGATGAAGGAAGGTCGCTACATTTTCTTCTATAGTCTGCAGACGATACTTGAGGTCCGCGACCTCCTTCCTAAGCTCAAAAACTAAGTCATACAGGATGACCAGTCGATCTCTGAAGTGCTCGCTGTCGAGGTGGGCCGTGGGTTGGAGGCGCGCTCATTTAGAGTCACTATATGCCGGTGGTGCACTACTCAAATTGCTCGAGGGTCCAGGGAAAGACATTGTCATTGTGAATTTCATTCGGGGGTCCTGAGGGCATCGCAGAATCTGGGCCGACCCTCGTGGGATAGTGGCCATGGAGTGAAGAAGCATAGATTGCGAAGGTGGCAGGGTGGCCGTGGAGAGAAGAAGCATAGACTGCGAAGGTGGCGGGGTGGTAGCTGTGGACGGAGTTTGAGGATGGGAGGATGAACAGGTCGAAGGGGAGATTGAAGGCGAGACCGGAGGTCGACGGGGCTTCCAGGGGGAGCCTCTCTTCGGCCTTCCTCTAGGTCGTTCTTTCATGTGTGCAGGTGGGCGGGTCTGGACGAGGTTAAACCAGAGGTGCAGAAAAACTATGGAGACAACAGCTGAGCGAGCCTGGTCCTGTTTGCGTCGTGAAGGGAGGAGCCCCTCAGACCGCATACAGGGTGTAATGACCAAAATGACGAGCCAAGCCATAGAACAAACTACGGAGGAGAAAAGGGTGGCGTAAATGCTCATTACCTCGACCATTACCGTGACTTAAATGAAATTAATCGCCCGGGACAGCACCAGCCTGCGACACGAGCCCATCACATGGCTCTGTGTCGCATCGGACTGTGTCCTCTCCCATCCGTCGCCACGAGGAACCCACTAACACCCCATCCGGGGAATGAGGTACTTTAATTGTTGTTATTGATCTTCAATTGTTATTTCTTTTGATATAATACCATCACATTTTACCCTTACATCCTCGGGTTTGAGTTCCACTTCTTCAAGTATTTTAGGGTGGCATTCTTCAATTGTGTCTTGTTTCTCCTTCTGTAGTGACAATGAAAATTCCATCCATAATATTCTTACATCCTTCAATTCTAATTCTTTTTTTATTTTACCTCGTCTATATTTAAGGATTCGTCAACTTTCTTACCTATTTCCTCTTCAACTTTTTGAGTACTATTCTCTTTAATAGTTTTGGTAGCATCTTCATCCTTATTCATTGGTTATGACTTGTGTAGATCCATTTTCATATTATTAACATTATTAATAAGGCTTTGATTATTCTTACACAACCTTTTTATTTTTTCATATTTATTTTTCAATTCTTCGGTAGACACATCATTTTCCTTCGTTCTGCTAATATTTTTTTATTTTAATTTATGAACCTCCTTACTGAGTCCTCCATTAAGAGCTGCAACTTATAAAATTGGCCATATTCTTCCTAAGTTCTTCCTTTGCTTCCTTCAATTCATATTTGATTTTCTACACATATTCTAAATTTATTTTTCATATCCACTTATTTGAGAATAATTCTTCGATTTCCTCCCAAATACAATATAATTTAATGTTAAAATCAAGACTATTCAACCACAAATTAGCTTCGTCATGAAAATGAGGACCTATAAAAAAAAAAATCCCATTTTTATTTACAACTATCAACCACTCGACATAATAGATTAATATTCATATATTCTAATATTAAGTATTCCCATTAATTCTTCCTTGGGTTTAACTAAAACCCTTGACTTCAAATCAACTAATTACTTTTTTGTTGTTCAAAATATATTCATGTAAGCCAACCCCTACGGAAAAATGCTCATTTACATATTTACATAATTGTGCGAAAAAAATAACTCACATAATTGTGCGAAAACAATAACTGCCATTCCAATTACACATAACCCAAAAAAAAAACTGACTCCGATTAGAGATAGAACAGACTGACCAAAAATACCTTCCTAATTGTCCTTAATTAAAATGGAGGACTGTGAGAAATTTGGTCTACACACCAAGACTCCAGAGTCCACCTTGGTTTAATTTTACGGTCACAGCTCAACTTCATTAGTTAACACCAACAACTGACGCATCATGTCATTATAATTTTCTGTCTCCAAGCTTTGCTATTAATGGATATGGTGTTAAATCTTGCTACATAAAGCCTATTAAAAAATTGTCAGTATTTATTTTATTAGCCTCTACCAGGAATTTTTCAAAGGGATCATATAAGTTTAAGCCTCCTTTGGCTGTAAACCACCTGGCACCTACAACCAATATATACCCCATGCACAGCCTCCCTCGTTCGTTCGAGTTAGGATATATACCAAATATATCTGAATATACAGGGATTATTATAATTCATGAAACTGTATGCTTTATTCAAGAAACTGTACGTTAAAGCGCCTCCGGCTGCACTTCCCTTTCTCCCTCCTGAGTGTATGGGGTTGATCATCAGCATAAAGAGCAGGCACAAAGGCAGCAGATCCAAACGCGAATAAAGATCTAGTGCTAGAAGCCGGTCCTAAGCAAAGGTAAAGGTGAAAGGAGCAGATCCCGTTTAACTTGATTCAATCACTATCTTTTTAATAATTTTTATTCAGTTACTATTTTTTTTTTTATATATATTTAAGGAGTTTACCTTGATTCAGTCACTATTTTTTTTAATATATTTAAGGAGTGATAGAATATTTATAAGATTTTATGTTTTTAAATTAATTGTATTTATTTGATAAATATTTTATAAATCACATAAAAATAAAAAAATTGTTACACATCAATAAAAACTTAAAAAAAAATAAAAATCTAAAAAATATTTTTTTTATTTTTCAAAAATTTCATTAATATTTTAATCTCATTTAATACAAATATATTAAATATATTATGGAAAAATTATTAATTTTTTTAAAATAAAAATCAAAACATGTCCATATTCTCTCCAATATGGTATACATACTTTACCTCATTCTACCTCCTCTAGATTTGAACTTGTGATTTTTTAGGGGGAAACAAATGTTCTTAACCATTAGCCTTAATCTAAAACACTAAACAAATGCTCTAGCATAGGGCACCACCTATGACGATGGAGATAAGGATATAATAAATTGATGGCTCAAGATCCAAAGGAATATAGTAAGAGTGGAAGTCTCCCCTTGTAAACCATTAACATTAATATATTATTTTAGATAGTATGGTTATCCTTAAATAATATTAATGAAACATTATCCAATAATGGCCATGATGATATGTATTCCCTCTCCATTACTCTCAGTGGACAATTGAGTTATGGCTCATAATCAATTAACTTCGTATTTATCTAATACAAAGTTAATAGGTTTGGCTCATAATCAATTACAATATAACTTGTTCTACCTTTTGGTTTTTTAATTTAAATATGGACAAAATCTCTATTTTTTGTTATTTAAATTGTATTTTTGAATGCATAAGTGGATTCAATGTGCACTTCTCCAAATTTAGCCACTCAAATCTTTAAATCCAACCATTCCTCACCAGATTTATAACAAAATCAAACAGAAAAAATCATCGTAAAACAACTAGATAGTAAAACATTTAGACTCTATTTAATATTCACCCTGATATAATATGCATCATTCAATACTACCACAAGTAATATATAAATAATCCTTCAATGCTATCACAAATAATACATAAGTAGTCAAATTTGAATTGTTGCTCCAATAATATATAAGTCACTCATACTTGAATTTATAGCCTATATACCACCAATCTTACCATTAATTGTGTATTAAATGCAATTGTTTTCAACATATTCCACAATATGAGTATTAATTTAATTTATTTTTTAATCTTAAACTTTTATAAAATATATAATTTTTATATTAGAAGAAATAATGTTAAATTAAATTAATTATTTTACAAATTTTGATATTTAAACAATTTAATCCAATACTTATAAATCTAAATTTAAGTGAAATTTATATTTATAAACTAAATTTATAATGTTTTTATTAATTTAGAAATGGTAAAATTTATAATTTTTTTCCACAAGGAAAAAAAACTTGTATATTCTATAATAAAATATACATGTTGCTTAATCTTTTAAAAATGGTCAAAATTGACCCTTGTCAAAAATAGGTCATCTGTCAATGTTCAATCTTAAGATTGAGCATCTTTCATAATGCATTTTTTTTGTCCTAATTCGTTTTTCAAAAATCTACAGCTCCTTCCTTTTACAAAATCAGAGGATCATAGGCCCTTGCCGTTAGACTTTACTGATATTAAAACATTCCAGTAGTTCCTAGTGCATTGATTCTTTTGTTCTTATATGATACATGAGTTTAGATCCTTTCATTTTGGCGTCCTTTTTTCCACTTATGTATAGTCCGGATAGACAAAATATATAAATACATGACAACCCACTAAAAACGATATGCCATTGCCTCGATTTCGTTGCCTTCGTCAAAATCATAATACCCATAGGCACCTGTAGGTAGCTCAAGAGCTTCTTTGGATAGTGAGTTAGCCTTTCTGTTGTAATCACACATGGTGTGAAGGAAATACATATTTTCAAAGGCTCAAAAATTGAGCTTGATGTCTCTCATAATGGTTTCCAGGAGCTGGTTTTGAATGGAGGCTTTATCCATGGCCCAATCAATCACGATTTTGGAGTCCCCAAACACCTGCAAGGTTCTGATACTTTTTTCTTTAGCCGCTTCCAAGAGAGTCCACAAGACATTTATCTCTGCTCTGTTGTTAGTCCCTCCTCCAGGTGCATATCTAGTGTGGATATAATGAGTAGAGATGAGGTACATAACCACTCCCACCCCACATCGAGGGTGGTGACCTTGGTATGATCCATCGAAAAAACCCCATGAATAAGAGGGATCAATGGTTGGAAGGATTGGGCATATTTTCTTTTGAGTAGTAGAGTCCTCCTTGTATTCGGAAGCCATGTTAATGGTGATCATCGTTGTAATCTCTGGAGGAATACTCTTATCTTTAAAAAATGCATTATTACGTGCCCACCAAATATTACACATCGGTATGCCCGACAATCCTGCATACAGAAAAATGGATCTGTCCTAGATCCAAGCCCTGTAACACTCTTCCAGAGAAATCTTATTCCATCTTCCCTTAGCCTTGAGATTTTCTTCAATTGTCGTGATGACCTATCTTGCATAAGGGCAAGAGATGAAAAAATGAGTGATTGTTTCAGATTTTGTTTTACAAAGAGGACATCTATTAGGGCCACACCATCCTCTTTTCTGACCGTTATCCCAAGTTAATAATTTGTTGTTCAAAGCAAGCCAAAGAGTGATTTTGCATTTGGTCAGGAATTGTGCTTCCACAAAGGATTCCACCACCAGGATGGCAGAACTTCCTCTCGACTCTCAAACCAGGATTTATAGCCTAATTTCACCGAGAAGCAACCATTTTTGGGATTAAGGGACTAGGTCAAAGAGTCTTCAATCTCCTCATCCAGAGAGATGAAGTTTTTGCCAAGAAGGCTCACATAAGAGTTCCACTCCTCTTTTAAATCGTCAGGGAGCTCAAGGGATTTTGCATTCTTCCATCCCATTCGTCCTCTAGGTTGATGGAAGACTATAAAAGCATCATATAAAGTGTGTATATCGTTATCATGCAAGAAATTAAGAAGCTAAGGAGATAGTCCAAACCTCTCTCCCGCACCCATCCAAGGATCAACAACAATTCTAAAATTATTTCCATTCCCTATTCGCCAAGCCCTCCAGTTCCCTACCAATGGGAAAGATTCTACCATGGCCTTCCAGAAAATAGAGTCCTTTGGTGGCTTCAGGGGGGAGCGAAACCAGTCTACCACCGAAAGAGAGGGGAAAATTTTAGAATTCATTATTCAGGTCCATAATGCAGAACCTTTAGTCATGCGCGAGAGGTTACATCTGACTAAGGCTTTGGTGAAAGAGAGGACTTCCTTTAGACCCCATCCCCCTACTTCATTAGGAGCTACAATGGACTGCCAGGAAGAAAGATGGAATCCTCTTGTCTCTTTGTGTCCAAACCATAAGAAGCGAGAACATACCCTTTGAATTTTGTCCAGGACTCCTTTAGGGATTGAAATTATCAAATTGCAATCTACCAGAATACTTTCCAATAGTGACTTGACAAGAACTAGTCGGCCTCCTCTCGAGAGCATTCTTTTGGCCCAAATAGATATTCGAGCTTCTTCCTTTCTTATTAACCATGCCCAATCTTCCTTTTGTAGCAATCAGGTTTAAGGTTAAATCCAAGATATTTAATACCTTCATTTAATTAGCATCTTATAACTGGAAAAAGATTAGTGAAAGTAGCCTCCTCAACTTTTGAACAATGATTCAGAAGTAGGTTGGATTTCTCCAGATTAATCTTCATTCCTGTAGCTGTGCAGAAAAGAATCAGAATATTTTTTAAGTTCGAAAGATCCCTTAAGGAAACATAGACTCCTACAAAGATGTCGTCAACCAACAACAAATGGGAGACCAATTCAGTTTCCAAGACTTTGATTCCTCTTAAGGTTCCAATAGAACGAGCCTCCTTAATCATTCTACTTAGGGCCTCTGCTACTAAGAGAAAAAGAAAGGGAGAAAGAGGGAAACCTTGGTAGATCCCCCTTGATAGACTGAAGAAAGAAGAGGGTGAGTCGTTAATGAGTAATGCAAAGGAAACGCTCTGAATGCAATCCATGATCCAATTTATTGAAACCACATTCATTCCCAGTTGAATAAGGACTAGACGCAGGAAGGTCCAGTCGACCCTGTCATAGGCCTTCAAGAGATCTAGCTTAAGAATGGTCACTTTGAGGTTTCTTTTTTTTACTGAGTGCAAGACTTCTTGAGAAATTTCTACAACATCATGAATTTTCCTATTGAAGAGAAACCCGAACTGCTCTTCCCCAATGATATCACTGAGTATCGATCTAAGCCTTTTAGAAACGATCTTAGCAATCAATTTATAGATCACATTGTAGGAAGAAATCGGTCGGAAATCCTCGAATGAAGTAGCTTCTTGATTTTTTGGAATTAGACAAATAAAGGTAGAATTTAGGGGCCCAAATACCTTTCCTTCATGATGGGATTCCCTTACAACCAACAAAAGATCTTCTTTGAGGAGATCATAGAAGAACTTGTAAAACTCTACCGTGAAACCATCAGGTGCATGGATTTTCCCATTCTGCATAGAGGAGAAAGTCGATCTCAGCTCCTCTTTTGAGACTTTCTTCCCACCTGAGAGGGGGGAGGGGGGTCAAGGGTTAGGACTTCACTTGAAGTCTCCAGACAAGAAGACATGGAGCTAGAATGAAGATCATACTTCTTAGAACAAAGGGAGGAAGAGTCTGAGGGCCTCTGGGGAGAAGAGCGGAGGCAGGGACGAAGGGGAGAGGGAGAGTCCTTAGAGGGGGGCCTGGGAGAGGAATCCCCCCGAGGATGGGGAGGGGAAGGGGGCAGGGGGAAAGGGAATAAAACCTCTCCTCCCTTTGGAGAGGGAGAGGGGGAAGAGATGTGGGATAAAGAGAAGGAGGAAAAGTAGCCACAGGTGGGGAAGAAACTTCATTCAAATCCACATTAGAGGATTCTTTAACAAACTGAATAACGAGAGAAATAACCAAATCAAGAGGACCCTTACCATTGCTATTCGTCCGCTTGATCAAAAATCCCAAGACCTCGCTTGTCGTCGCAGCCTTGTCAAATTCCTAGTTGACTTGTTTGTTCTTTCCTTCAACAGTGATGGCTTCTGTTAGTTGTTGATGTCGAATGGTCGATTTTGGTCTCCATTATTTGCGATTGGGTAGAATCGGAGGAGTGAATTTCGAGCATTGGACCTTGAAGTGTCAAATCTCATGGCACCTGTGACATCTAAAGGGTATCCTCCAGTAATCGATTATGTGGTGCCAGACCTAGTATCCAAACACTATGTCAATGCCTCCGACTAGCCCCTCCCTCGGGTCAACTTCAACCATGATCCAGGCCCATCGCATGTCCTTTTTTTGAAAACCAATTAGGTTCAAGTTTCAAAAATCTACCCAAACAATTACCTATAACTTCGAGGGTCTCTCGAGTCCAAAAGTACAGAGGAAGGACTCGCAGGATCATCGAGACTTTTGATTCAGAATAAGGTTCATAGGCCGAGTCAAAATTAATTGTCCATGGCTTTAAAAGAAGGCCGGAAGGACCCTAGAATCAATCCTTCTTCTCAACACTTGTGCAATCTTCTTCAGAAAGGATAATAAAGGAAATCCATGCACGGGCAAGGATATGAAACTCTAGAACATACCCTAGCTAGGGTTTCCACTAAGAAGCAAGCCAGGATTCTAGTTCCTTTTCCCCTGGTGATTTTCCAATAAACCTTCCCACTAGCATTTTGCTGGAGAACTTTGAAACTTTAGCAATTAAGATTCCCTCTCATACTACCATCTTGATAGGGCCCTTTTCCTTAATGCACCTTGAATTTTTCTTTCTTCTGTGCAGAAAACCAGGGGGAGTTGGAGACTCCTTTCCTTACTTGATAACACCAGACTAACACTCTAAAGGCGTATTTGTTGATTAAGGTTGGTTGTCATTGATGTCAACCCTTGATGAAATCCCCACAGAACAAAGGTTTGGGTGGAGGACCCAATATTGTTTGATGTAAAGATGACTCATTATTGTCTTGTCATGGTTGATAAGAAGTAAAGATGGATGAACTCCAAAGTGGTCTCCTTATGGTGAAAGCCCTCACGGGAAGATGCTTTGCGGAGTAAGAGAACCCATGCTTAATTGTGGAATAATGAGATGAAGAACAATGAATTTTTCAGGTAAACTATCATAGATGGATAGTACCTTTCATTCCATTTCCGTTGGTATGTGGAACGTCACATAACTCCTCACGGTTAGATAGTTATGGCCATGATAAGTTGGAGACCCCAGGTTTGGGTAATCGACCCAAGTTTGTTTAATGGATAACGGTATAAGTTATGATATATTTTCAGATAATACTATTCTATATGGATAGTACATGTCATTCCATTTCTGGTGGTATGTGGAACGTCACATAACTCCTCATGGTTTGAGAGTTATGGCCTTATGAAGTTGGAGGACCCTCATATGTCATCTAGAAGCCCCAAAAGGTCAAAGTAGTCAAAGTGGTTTAAGAGATTTTAAAAGGTAAATAATAAAGTGAAGTAATGAGTGTATTATAATTCAAAGTGAATAAAAAATAAATTATTTCAATAATAAATTTAATGGAGAAATTAGAAGTGGGTTAACCCTAAGATAAGGAAAGTGGGGCCAAGTGACCTAGAAGATGTTTTTAAGGAAGCTACTTTGAGAGTATAAATAAGAGGCAAGGATCTCTCATTTTAATCACACTTGATCATATTGAATATCTATAGGTGTATGAGGTAACCAATGATATCTAAGCCTAAATTTTGAGGGAAGGTGAAGAAAAGAAGGTTGAAATGCAAGGAAGGATAAATTCTTTTGATGGTGCTTTCTAAGGTATGTTATTTACAGGTCATCTCACCATTTTTGATATAAATTATTTTCTATAATGACCCAGACTGTGAAATTGCTATTCCATTGAGAAAACATATCCATGTATCTTGTGGTAAAAATTTCATCTTGTGGTTTGTGGCTAGTCCTGAAACTAGTCAAAAACAGGTGTTTCAGGTAAAAACATCATAACTTCTTCATAACAGATCCAAATTAAGTGAAACCAAATGTGTTGATTAGGGTACAGTCTATAGTATTTGTTTTCACAGTTTCAGATCAATTCAACACATATTCCATGCGGGGTACTCTCTACAAGGTCGCTCTCTAGAATAAGCCAGAATTCAGCAAGGTATGCCATTTTTTCTATAACTCCTTTTATGAGAGGTTTCAAGTAGTGACACATGGATTAATTGCATAAAACACACTGAATAACAACGTGTATAAGTTTCATATCTTTATACATTACAGGTACAAAGTTATGATTTCTTCAAGTTAGGGTTGTTGACTAATCCAAAACTAGGCATGTAAGACTAAAGAAAAGTTTGATGAAAATGCTAGTCTCTTATTGTTGAAGTTAAGGAAGGTTTGCAAGAATGTGATCATATACACCAGGTCTATTACAGAGCTACAAATCAGATTTGGATGATGAAATTGATGAGGACTTTTGGTTGAGGTACATATTTAGTACATGGTTGAGACAAGTAGTTAATGAGTTGGCACATGCATGAGGTGTATAGTTGATGATGTTGGTACATATTGATGAGTCATAGTTGATGAGTAGTTGACACATGATTGGTACATACTTGGTACATGGTTGGATGCACTTGTTTATGGTACATGTTTATTACAGGTTATTTGGTACAGGTTGGTGCATGATTGATGC
Source organism: Picea engelmannii (assembly GCA_009831015.1). Classification (NCBI taxonomy): domain Eukaryota; kingdom Viridiplantae; phylum Streptophyta; class Pinopsida; order Pinales; family Pinaceae; genus Picea; species Picea engelmannii. Next base: position 576,902 of record ML776712.1, on the reverse strand, counting down.
ACTTGTTTATGGTACAGGTTGATTACAGGTTGAGGTATAGATTGATGCACGGTTCAGATTTATTGGTATAGGTTTAAAATGGTATATCTTACAACGACAGGTTGACAGTGGTTCCATCATTCGAATTCTACTTCAGGGTGGTAGGATGGGGCAAGGACAAGTGGTTGTAGCCACCTTCCAGTTGTAGCTGGAGAACATAGGGGGTTATAGCCTCCTTCTGGTTTTAGCCAGAGAATTGGGGAGTTGGATTTTCCCTCAGGTTGTAGCCTGAGAAATTAGGGGGTTGGAGCCTCCTTCCAGTTACAACTGGAAAACAAAGGAAGTCGGTGCTTCCAATGAATGTAAATCTTCAAGACATATAAGAAAAAACATTATGTGGTTTTCTCTTGATTTGGGTTTCCATGTAAAACACTAGTGTAATGTGTGTGTGTATGTTTGTTCATTTGTTCATTTCTTATTTACTCTATAGGTATTGGATGATAATGCTTCATTGATATAACACTTGAATTATATGGTAAAAAAGGATTAAATTTCTCCATTACTGATTCACCCCCCCCTCTCAGTAATCCAACAATTGGTATCAGAGCAAGTTCCTTCAGAAATCAGTTTAACCATTGAAAGGTAGATCATGGAGAGTACCAACTCATATAAAAATGGAATACCACAGTTTGATGGACATAAGTATGCTTTTTGGAGCATAAGGATGAGGACATATATACACGCACATGGATTTCAAGTTTGACAATCAATTGTAGATGGATACACAACACCAACAGTTCCACCAACAAATGACAAAGCAGTAAAACTCGGTGAGAATAATTCCAAAGCCACAAATGCACTTTTTAATGGTCTCAGTGATACAGTATTCACCAAAGTTGCGCATTGTAAATCCGCTAAAGAGATTTGGGACAAGCTTCAAAATATTTATGAAGGAGATACAAAAGTCAAAGCAGCAAAGCTTCAGACTTACAGAGGCCAGTTTGAACAACTAAAAATGAAGGAAGATGAAGATATTGCAACCTACTTCTTATGAGTCGATGAAACAGTGAATGCAATCATAGGATTGGGAGAAGAAATTGAAGAATCTGTAATTGTTCAAAAGATACTAAGATCTCTTCCTATGATATTCAACCCTAAGATATCAACACTAGAAGAAAGATTAGATCTGGACTCAATAAGCATGGACGAACTGCATGGAATCTTCACAACATATGAAATGAGAACTGAGCAGAAAAATTCAGATGTAAAAGAAGAAGCCTTCAAGGCATCCAAAAGATCAAAGCAAAAGAAAAAGGAACAAGAAGAATATAACAACAACAGTGATGCCTCAGAAGATGATGAAGAACTGGCCAACTTCGTCAAAAGACTGAACAAGGGAACCAACGGTAAGTATAGATGTAAGCTCCCTTTAATTTGTTTTAATTGTGATGGTATTGGTCATTTTGCTAACAAATGTCCTCATAAGAAAAAGAGAAATGATGAAGGTTACTCAAAAGGAAAACACACATATTAAGGCAAAAAAACTACAAAGAAAGTTTTCAAGAAAAACTTATATACCAAAGAAGACATATCATCATCAGATGAAGATGAAGTCAGTGACAATGAGACAAGAAAAGTTCTATTCATGGCAGTAAAAGACTCTGACAAAGAAGACTCCGAAGAAGAATATGAAGAAGCCGAAGAAGAATGTGAAGAAGCCGAAGAAGAATGTGAAGAAGCCGAAGAAGAAATTGAAGAGGCAGAAGTTGACTATCGAGAAGAATTAATGTCTGCCATAGAAGTTATTAGAAGAGAAAAGACGAAAAACAAGAAACTACAAGCAGAATTAGACAAGAAAAATGACACTCGAGAACTAGAACAAATGATCACAAAATTGAAGGTTCAAATAGAAGAAGATAAAATAATTGAGGAAGCACTCAAAGAACAACTAGAAGAAAAGGACAAGATCATTGGAAACTTGGAAGCAGAGGTTGTCACACTAAGAAAGGATATTCAAAAGAAAAATATGCAGAATAGCTCAAAATTTATGGATGACATTATCAACAATCAAAAATCTCATCTTGACAAGTCTGGACTTGGATAAAATTAGACAGAAAGGGATCAAGCTCCAAAACAACAGAGAAAGAAACAAATCCAAAGAACTGTGCAGAAACAATCAAAGATGATAGGAAGATATACAAGGAAGATTATAGGGACACTCCTCCACCAAGAAGATTCAGATTTTAGAATCAACAACAGACAGATAGGCCTCAAGAAGAAGAAGGATTCATAAGAGCACCTCCTTTCAGAAGATCTTCAATTCCCAGGTATCATACTATATTTTTTGGTTTATGTTATGCATGTAATAATTTTGGACATAAACCTATGAATTACAGAGCTAACAACAGGAACAGTAACAACTTTGAGAGTTATACACAAATGGATTATTCAAGGAGACCTAGTGGCACACAAATAAGAATTTACAATAGGTTTCAATCTTTGAGCACTGAAGTGTAATGTTACAAATGTAACAATTTTTGACACATGGCCAAGGATTGCAGAATGACAGTCCCTCTTAAAGAACCTCAACAAAATAACAACAATCACAGACAAAAACCTCAGAAAATGACATGGATAAGAAAGCAAGATCAATATAACAATGAAGAATGCACAGTCGCTCTACAAGCTAAGAAAAAGAAACATGGTTGGTATGTTGACAATGGATGTTCAAAACACATGACAGGTGATAAAGACAAATTTATTACATTACGAAAAGAAAAAAATGGATCAGTCTCCTTCGGAAATGATAATTCATCCAAAATCATTGGAGAATGCACAGTCCGAATTGAGAACAAGAATGAAAAGGCACAAAATGTTCTACTAGTATAAGATATGAAACATAATATTCTAAGTGTGAGTCAAATGTGTGACCAAGGTCATAAACTTACTTTTGATTCAGAAAAGTGTGAGATAAGAAAATAAGGTTCAGAGAAATTGGTCGGTACAACTGCAAGAACTTCAAACAACATATATGTGTTAAGTGAAATTGGAAATGAAAAGTGTTGTCTAGGAAAGGAAGATGAAAGTTGGATATGGCATAGAAGAATGGGTCACATGCATTTTGATAACCTTGTCAAAGTCAGCAAAAGATAAGAAATGAGAGAAATGCCCTAGATCATGAAACCAAGAAACACTTTATGCAAGCATTGTCAACAAGGAAAACAAACAAAGACCAGGTTCAAATCAAAGGAATATTCAACAACAAGACCACTGGAAATTGTGCACACTGATCTAGTTGGACCAACTACAACAAATGTCTTAAAAGGTGAAAAATACTTTATGTTATTAGTTGATGATTATACAAGAATGACTACAGTTTGTTTTCTCAAGAACAAGTCAAAAGATTTTGAAAACTTCAAGATCTACAAAGAAATGGTTGAAAATGAGATGGATTCAAGAATCAAATGTTTGAGATCTAATAATGGAGGATATTTCAGTTCAAATGAATTTATGGACTACTGTAGCAGTCATGGAATAAAAAGACAATTCTCTGTTGCTAGGACACCTCAACATAATGGAGTTGTTGAAAGAAAGAACATGATAGTACAAGAAATGGCTCGAACAATGCTAATGGATTCCAAATTGACAAATATATTTTGGACATAGGAAGTGCATACAACAGTTCACATTCAAAACAGAGTAATGCTCAGAAACAACACTGATAAAACTTCCTACGAGCTATGGAAAGGAAGACTAACAAATGTGAAGCACTTCAGAGTTTTTGGAAGCAAATGCTACATCAAAAGAGAATATGGCAGAATGGGAAAGTTTGACTCTCATGTGGACAAATGAATACTTGTTGGTTACTCAAGTACAAGGAAAGAATACAAGTGTTACAATCTAAGATTGAACAAAGTTGTGGAAAACATCAACATAACAATTGATGAAACAGGCAAACCAAAATCAAAGGAAGAAGAAAACAAATCAATGGAACAACTTTTCGAAGAAGAAGATAAAAAAGAAGTAGAAGAAGAAGATGAAGATGAAGAGAATTCGACAGAAGCAAAAGAACAAGTTCAGAAATTATCTCCAAAGACACCTAGCAAAAGAGTACAGAAGAATCATCCTTCAGATCAGATTATTGGAAACAAAGATGCAGGAGTTGAGACTAGAAGGAAAATCCGTTCACCAGAACAAACACACCTAGCACTCTTATCTATAATTGAACTAAACTGTTTTGAAGAAGCCATCAAGGATGAATTTTGGAATAAGGCCATGGATGAAAAATTGGATCAAATAGAGAAAAATGACACTTGGGAATTGGTTCCAAGACCAAAGAATAAGAATGTGATCAACACAAAATGGGTTTTCAGGAATAAATTGAATGAAGATGAATAGGTTACAAGGAACAAAACTAGATTGGTATGTAAAGGATATGCACATATTGAAGGAATCGACTTTGAAGAGACATTTTCCCTAGTTTCCAGAATGGAAGCAATTCGTTTACTTTTAGCTTATGCATGCTCCAAAAATGTTAAAGTATATCAGATGGACGTAAAATCAGCTTTTATGAATGGGGAACTTGAAGAAGAAGTCTACATTGAACAACCATAAGGATTTTAGTTGTTAGAGAACAAAGACTATGCATGTAAATTAAAGAAGGCCTTTTATTGTCTAAAACAAGCTCCTAGAGCATAGTACTCCAGAATGGATAAGTATCTGCAACAGGCAGGGATCAGAAAAGAAAGTGCAGACAACAACCTCTACATCAAGGTAAGTCAAGGTAATATTTTATTAATTGAAGTTTATGTTTATGATATTATTTTTGGTAGTGATGATGATAGGTTAAGCCAGAAATTTACAAAAGACATGCAGAATGAATTTGAAATGTCGTTACTTGGAGAACTATCCTTCTTTTTGGGACTTCATATACATCAAAGCAACCAAGGAATTTTTGTTTCTCAAACCAAGGATATCATAGAAATGCTAAAGAGGTTTGGAATGGAAGATTGCAAACCAGATATCACTCCCATGCAAACCAGTTGTAAGTTGAGCAAAGATGATGATTCGAAGTCTACAGATCAGAGGCAATACAGTTCAATGATTGGCAACCTACTATATGTGACATCATCCAAACTAGATGTAATGGAAGCAATTAGATAGGTGGCACGATTTCAAGCAGCACCAAAGGAATCAAATGTATTAGCAGTAAAGGGGATTTTTAGATATCTCAAAGGAACATAAGAGTTTGGATTATGGTATCCAAAATGAAAAGATCTATCACTTATTGCCTATACAGATGCAGATTGGGAAGGTTGTATTGATGACCTACGAAGCACTAGTGGAGCAAAGTTCTACTTAGGTGAGTGTTTGGTATCATGGCTAAGCAATAAACAATCATCATTATCTCTATCTACAGCTGAGGCAGAGTATATTGCAATAGCAACATGTTGTACATAGGTTCTTTGGATGAAACAAATTTTGACAGATATGCAGGTTGAGTATGATGAGCCCATTCCAATATATTGTGATAATACAAGTGTCATCAGTATCTCAAAAAACCTGGTGATGCACTCCAAGACAAAGCACATTCCAATCAAGTATCACTTTCTACGAGAACAGGTTGCAGAAAAGAACATCAGAGTTGAGTATGTGGGCACAAAAGAACAAGTGGCAGACATCTTTACAAAACCACTTCCACAGGAAGCCTTTGAATATCTTCGCCAAAGACTTGGAGTTATTTCTACTCCAAAATGAATGCTTTTTGAATGCTTATCTTATATGTCTTAGATGTACACGAGGAATCACCATAAGATGACAGTTCATTCAAGGGGAGTAGCCCCAAATGGAAAGATACCTTTGCCATTGATGGCAAAGGGGGAGAGATTTATCAGATGCAGAGGACAGAGGCATGGTTCCAGGGGGAGCATATTTATCAGATGCAAAGGATAGAGGAAAATTTATCAGATACAAAGGATAGAGGCATGGTTCCAGGGGGAGCATGAGTGATATGATTTCAGTATTGCATCAGAGTGTTTCCATCAATGCAAAAGAGGGAGATTGTTGATTAAGGTTGGTTGTCATTGATGTCAACCCTTGAAGAAAGCTCCGCAACACAAAGGTTTGGGTAATGGACCCAATATTGTTTGATGTAAAGATGACTCATTATTTTCTTGTCATGGTTGATAAGAAGTAAAGATGGATGAACTCCAAAGTGGTCCCCTTATGGTGAAAGCCCTCACGGGAAGACGTTTTGCGGAGTAAGAGAACCCATTCTTAATTGTGGAATAATGAGATGAAGGAAAATAATTTTTTCAAGTAAAATATACTAGGTGGATAGTGCTTGTCATTCTGTTTCCAGTGGTATGTGGAACATCACATAAATCCTCATGGTTAGAGAGTTATGGCCATGATAAGTTGGAGACCCTAGGTTTGGGTAATGGACCCAAGTTTGTTTGATGGATAGCGGTATGAGTTATGATATATTTTCAGATAATATTAGTCTATATGAATAGTATATGTCATTCCATTTCTAGTGGTATGTGGAACATCACATAACTCCTCACGGTTTGAGAGTTATGTCCTTAAGAAGTTGGAGGATCCTCATATGTCATCTAGAAGCCCCAAAAGGTCAAAGTAGTCAAAGTGGTTTAAGAGATTTTAAAAGGTAAATAATAAAGTGAAGTAATGAGTGTATTATAATTCAAAGTGAATAAAAAATAATTTATTTCAATAATAAATTTAATGGAGAAATTAGAAGTGGGTTAACCCTAAAATAAGGAAAGTGGGGCCAAGTGACCTAGAAGATATTTTTAAGGAAGCTACTTGAGAATATAAATAAGAGGCAAGGCTCTCTCATTTTAATCACACTTGAGCATATTAAATATCTATAGGTATCTGAGGTAACCAAGGATATCTAAGCCAAAATTCTGAGGGAAGGTGAAGAAAAGAAGGCCGAAATGCAAGGAAGGATAAATTATTTTGATGATGCTTTCTAAGGTATGTTATTTACAGGTCATCTCACCATTTTCGCTATAACTTTTTTCTATAATGATTTAGACCTTGAAATTGATATGCCATTGAAAAAACATATCCAAGTATATGTGGTAAAAAATTCATCTTGTGGGTCATTGTATTTTTGGAATTACACTCCGTGGAAAATAGGGTTTGTGGCTAGTCCTGAAACTAGTCAAAAACATGTGTTTCGAGTAAAAACGTCATAACTTCTTCATAACAGATCCAAATTAAGTGAAAACAAATGTGTTGGTTAGGATATAGTCTGTAGTAGGTTGTGTCATAGTTTCATATCAATTCAACAAATATTCTGTGTGGAGCACGCTCTACAAGGTCGCTCTCTAGAATAAGCCAAAATTCAGCAAGGTATGTCATTTTTGTTATAACTCCTTTTATGAGAGGTTCCAAGTAGTGACACCTGGAGGAATTGCATAAAACACATTGAAGAACATTGTGTATCAGTTTCAGATCTTTATACATTACAGGTACAAAGTTATGATTACTTCAAGTTAGGGTTGTTGACTAATCCAAAACTAGG
>ML776712.1:547451-569321 GCA_009831015.1 Picea engelmannii | reverse complement strand
GAGTCATAGTTGATGAGTAGTTGACACATGATTGGTACATACTTGGTACATGGTTGGATGCACTTGTTTATGGTACAGGTTGATTACAGGTTATTTGGTACAGGTTGGTGCATGGTTGATGCACTTGTTTATGGTACAGGTTGTGGTACAAGTTGATGCATGGTTGATGCATGGTTTAGATTTATTGGTACAAGTTTACATTGGTATATCTCATAGTGACAGGTTGATAGTGGTTCCATCATTCTACTTCTACTTCAGGGTGGCAGGATGGGGCAATGACAGGTGGTTGTAGCCACCTTCCAATTGTAGCCGGAGAACATATGGGGTTGTAGCCTCCTTCTGGTTGTAGCCAGAGAATTGGGGAGTTGGAGCTTCCCTCAGGTTGTAGCCTGAGAAACTAGGGGGTTAGAGCTTCCTTCCAGTTGCAGCTGGAAAACAAAGGAAGTTGGTGCTTCCAATGAATGTAATTCTTCAAGACATATAAGAAAAAGCATTCTGTGGTTTTCTCCAGATTTGGGTTTCCACATAAAACACTGGTGTATTGTGTATGTGTATGTTTGTTCATTTGTTCATTGCTTATTTATTCTACAGTTATTGGATGATAATGCTTCATTGATATAACACTTGGATTAATGGTTAAAAATGATTAAATTGCTCTATTACTGATTCACCCCCCCTCTCGGTAATCCAATATTATTACTCTCTAGCAGAAATTCGACATGGGGCGCCTTCGAACCGAGTTCAAAGATTTCCTATGCACGAGCTCCTTCTTGTAAAGTTCCTGGTACAACCACATCCTTCACCTCTGGAACGAAATCGGAAGATAGTCTTTTGCATGAGGGTGAGGGGGATGGGAACTAGGCCAAAAGTTCGCATGGGGTGAAAATAGGGGAAGAGGTTGGGCTTGCCTAGTAATCGACGAGCTCTTCCTCTATGACATCCATGTGTCTCAAGCACATGATAGTCATGAGCCAAGCACGTGGCTTTGACAGTGCGTCGAACAAGACACTACATGTGATAGAGAAAAGGTACATCGACCTTGAAGACAAGGACCAAAAAGGAGAAAACGAGCGTCGAGAAACAGTGACGGAACTAGGAAGGGCCTGAGGCCCTCGGGATGAGGCTAAGCCTTGGGGCACATGGTAGAAGATCCAAACCACATAGCCCTCTGAACCACCTCCTCACTTTTACTTTTGATTTTACCATAAAATTTATACATTATAAACACAAAATAAAAATAAATAAACTTTAAGCTCAATAAAATATCTAACCACCATTATTATTTTATTTGTGACCATTATTTCATTAACAATTAAACTTTAAGCTCAATAACATATCCATCTAATATTATTTTATTTGTGACCATTATTCTAATAATTTTAATAATAATTTATTTTTTAATTAAAAAAAAATTAAACTCTAACCTCACCAAGTTAGTATCCGGATATTACTATCCGTGATTATTATGTCAATAACTTCTTTAACACACTTTTTTGTTGCAATAAAAAATTAAATTAGAAACTCGATAATGCATTCACGAACTATTATTTGGCATCATTATTATTTGTTTAATAGAATTTTTGTTATAAATTTATTATTATTAAATAAATTGTTATATATATATATATATATAACTTAATCTTTTCATGTACTCATCTTATATAAGGTTTATAAAATATAATATATTATACAAAATTAAACATATGATAATAATAATAAATTTAATTTGTGAAGTAAATACCAATTATTATATATATATATATATATATATATATATATATATATATATATATATATTTATTTATTTATTTGTGAATGATTGGCATTTACTTCACAATTAAGCAATTTTGTTTGACATGATTAATTATAGTTATTTCTTATTAAACCACATTATCAATGTGATCTTCATAATACCAAGTGTACTAGTATAGATCCATCTTAACCTAGGTTCTTTTAAGCACTAAGATATTTCCATCTTTTTTAATTTTTATATACATCTTCATGCTTAATCGAGTCGTAGTTCACATGAATTTACATTGGTTATAAAAAAATTAAACTTTAAACATTTTCTTTAATAACCAAAACAAAAGTTTATATTCATTCCAAAAGATGGTTGCGCCGAAGGTAGCAATTACATTCAACAAAAATCAAGGATTGCACTAAAACTATACATATTTAAGGGATTTCACTAACACTATACATAGTTCTAGTATAACGATGATGTACCCTAATGCCTTCTCCTAATGAGAGTTCTAGATGTTTCTACAAGTGACTTGCTTTACAAACTCACAAAATACTTAGAACTCGAAAGAACATTCAAACATTCAGGGGTGGACACTTCCTTGAGATTCCTTCCCCTGTCTTGAATGAGGGGGGCTTGGTTCTTCAATTTCCATGGGATCATGATTATGACAAACTATTTCATCCTCCATTAATTTTGCTTGTAGTGAATTCATGAAGCCATGATTGTTGGATGATCTAGATTATTTTGAGAATGACATGAAGGTAGAGATATAACAAATAATTACACAAAGATATGGCAAGAAACACAATAATACAGTAAAGCTCGGATTCTATTAATAACTGTCTGAAATACAAAAGACTGTAAAATGCAAAAACACCCAAGCTAGCTAGAATGGTGGTAGCTTATCTCTGAGAAGAGATGTGTTGTCAACAGTCATTCGTAAGAATCTAGTTACAATGAAGCTCCAAAGGCCCTTTTGACATAAAACATAAATGCAAAAACCCTAAACACCCAAAACCCTAACCCTGGGAGATGAAGCGCCAAAAGTCATGTGGGCCTATTAATGGGGTAAGTTGGTACATCAACTTCCCAGGGTCATAACTTTTGCATACGATCTCTGTTTCAGGCGCACGATATCCTGCTGGAAAGGTATATCCGAGGACTACACATTTTGACATCACACTCTAGCTCTATATATAGTGTGACTGTGGTGGGCCCAAGCAACGTTGTTTAGGGAATCAAAACGAATCTGGAAGGTTAGGACCCGAAAAGCTAGAAAAGAACTGCGAAAATGGAAATTGGGCTTTGAGGTGGTAGAATAAGTGGGTGGCCACCGATATTCACCTGGATCATTCCTCCCCCCTTAGGAAACAACAATATCCATTGCATCAAGTTCCTACATCATATGAGGAAACTTCTGCTAAACTTGACTCCTGGTGAGCCACTTGCCTTGATGAAGAAACTGCCATGCTTTGACGACCCGATAGAGTTTGATAGTCTGCTAGTGGGTGCCCTTTTTCTTGGTATCCATGATTCGATCAACTATCACCTATTCGATCCAGGAAGGATTTAGTTTTGTAGGGTCCAAATTCTCGATCGCATTCGAAGTGTCTAGGAGAGGTGGAAAATATGGTTGGAGCAGTTCCACATTAAATACCGGATGCAATCCAAGAAAAGGAGGAATACTTAATTCAAAGGCATTCTCGCCCACAAACTTGGTGATGGTGTAAGGCCCGTATTGGAGTGGGAATATCTTGTGATGGGGTTCTGTGTGGTTCTCTTTCTGCAAATGAAACCATACCTTATTTCCCACCTGAAATTTGTGTGGTACCCGACACCGATCGTGGCACTGCTTATACTTGGCATTAGATTTTTGAACAATATCATGAACTTGTTGTTGGATGTGATATATGCGCTCAACAAATTTGGCTAGCTGATCAACCTCTATATGAGCATGGAAGGAATGATCCTGTGCAGATGCAATGGGAAGAGCTACGTCAATGGGGGCCAATGGTTGAAACCCCAAGCACACCTGAAAAAGGTTGTGTCCAATAGAGTTGTGGAGGGATATTTTGTACCTATGTTGAACATAAGGAAGGATTTCATCCCACGTGCATGGATGTTTGGAATTATACATTCACAGGATATGGACAATGATTCGGTTGACTACCTATTTTTTTTCATCCGTCTGTGGATGGAAGGAAGTTGATTTGGTGAGCTTGGTGTCCATGATCGACTATAGGCTGGACCAAAAAGTACTCAGGAACCTACTGTCTCGATTGGAGATATTAGTCTGTGAGAGACCAAAATGAACCCAAACATGTGTGAAGAAGATCTTGGTGGCAACCTCGGTTGTGATGCTCTTCTTACATGGTGCCAAAATTTCCATCTTAGAGAATCGATCAATGACCACGAAGACACAGTAATCCCCATGCTTGGTTGAAGGAAGGTTGAATATGTAGTCCATGGAGATGGAATCCCAAGGCCTATCTAGAGTAGGAAAAGGGGTGTATAGCCCCTATTTCTTGATGTTGGGCTTGGCAATGGCAGGGGCGGTGAAAGATATGATGTACTTGTGAACATATTTTCAAATCTTTGTCCAATAAAAATTCTTATGCAGTACTACCACTATCGTTTCTACACCAAAATGTCCCACTGCCCGACTGTAATTAGCTTCCCATATCATCTTTGCACATTCACTTGAAGGAACACAAAGCTGGTTCATATGGCATAATAACCCCTCCCGGAGATGAAATTTGGGAACTATTTTTCCTACGCTCAATGTCTGATAGGAAGTAGAAAAGCTAGAGTCATTATTGTATAATTGTGGCCACCCAGATGTCTCATGTCCACATGAGTTGAGAAATATGGTTAGTGCTACCACTGGGGGTTGACTAAGGAAATCTGCGACATGGTTGGTGCTACCCTTCTTGTACTTGATATTCAAGTGGAATTGTTGCAAGTACGTGGACCACTTCTGACAATGGTCATTTTGTAAATTTCCTTGTGTCTGCATCAATTTCTGAGGCATGTGATCAGTGTGGATGATTGTTTCCTTACTGAGAATGTAATGATTCCACTGTCAACATGCCTGCACAATGGAGTACATATATTTGTCATAGGTGGGGTATCTTCGAACATCATCATATATAGTTTCACTATGATAGGCTACCAGATGCCCATGTTAAGTGAAGACTGCACTGATAGCATAATATGAAGCATCTGTATCAATCTCAAATGGTCATTGCAGGTCTATAAAAATGAGGACTAGTGCTAAGTAGAGGCGGGATTTCAAGTCCTCTGATGCTTTCTGTTGGAGCATGTATCACCCAAATTTGGCCTTCGTGCCACCCTTGGTCACTTGGCTTAGGGCCCAAGTGATATGATCGAACCCCAACATAAACCTCTGGTAGAAGTTAGTAAGACCCAAGAAGTTTTGGAGCTCAGCCATTTTTTTCGGGGCCGACCAATCGCAGATGACTTGGATCTTGGGTGGATCCACACGTACACCCTATGTATCCATGATGTATCTCAAATATTGGTTTCTATGCATGCCGAAGGAACACTTCTCCAAGTTGGCATATAACCTGTGTTGTCGCAAGGTGCCCAATACCTGCTAAATATGCTCTAAATGTTCCTCCCAAGTTTTGCTAGAGATGAGGACGTCATCCAAATATACAACCATAAAGGATTTTGTGAATGGTTGTAATATATCATCCATCATCTGCATGAATGTGTCTAAGGAATTAGTCAAGCCGGAAGACATGATCTACCACTCAAAGAGGCCTTCTTTGGACTTGAAGGATATCTTCCATGCATCAGTTTTCTCAATCGACACTTGGTGGTAACCTGACTTCAGATCAATTTTACTGAAAAACTTGGCTCCATTGAGTTGATCGAGAAGATCTTCAATCCAAGGAATTGGTTATCGATTCTTGATTGTGGTCTTGTTCAGGGATCTGTAATCAATGCAAAGTTGCCATGTCCCATCCTTCTTTTGTACTAGAACAATTGGGCTCCCACAAGGTGAGGAATTGAGTCTGATGTGGCCCTCCAGAATTAGCTCTTGGATCTGGCGTTTGATTTCTTCATTCTCCATAACATAACACATGTATACATGGTCATTAGGTAGAGAGGCACTAGGTTTCGTATCAATTGGGTGTGTTACCTGACAGTTCACATGCACCCCAGTAGGTGAGGTGAATATGTCTTTGTACTCCTTGACTGTTTCGTCCACCTACTATTGTTGGGCAGAGAGACCCCATCTAGAGGTTTTGGCGATTGTAGTGACCTTCCGATCACCTTCCGATCAAACCATACTGAGGAAAAATATCACAGTCTGAGAAACCACCTTTTTGTACTGCTTCATAGAGATCAAAGAGACCGCAATATTTGGGACTACCTTTGGTACCTTCTAGAGTTAATATCCCAAAGTAATAATGACACTATGGGGCCTAGATTCATGAACAACATGATGTTTCCACATATATGTTTGTCCTAGAAAAACATCACAAACTTCAAGTGGGAAAACATCACAAACTTGAAGTGGGGAAACATCACACAATACCTCGCCTTTGAAGGGTTTTATGTCGTAGTGCAGGAGACATTGTTGGTTGATGCAGATGTACCATCCTTGGTTGAGACAACCGATGGCGTATGACTAAGGATGTTGTTTTGTTGTCAAGTTCAACTTCTTGAAAACATCTGCGATAATAGGTTCTTATGGATATTGTTTTCAATAATGAAATAGAGTGGGGTTCCCTTCACCCACAACTTTGAGTGGAAAAGACGCTCCCCTTCTTCAGGCTCCTCCGGTTCCTCTGGCTGGACTTTTGTGGTAGCGATGGTGACACTAGGTTCTACATCAATGATATGTATTCCCCTTTCTGGCTCAGAATCATAGTTTGAGTCAACATCTGAACCTAGGGATTTATTTTGAGACAACAATGACTATTTGGAGAGACATTCATCAGTATTGTGTCAAGGGATTTTGTGGAACTTACACCATTTTTCAGTGTCCTTCTTCGACTTCCCATTACCCTTCTTTGTTGGTGGCTTGGGCTAGTTATCCTTGGGTTGGCCATCCTTTCTCTCTCCTTTTTCCTAGGAGTTAGGGCCACCCTTAACATACTTTGGGTGTTCTGGATTTGTGGATATGAACTCCTACTCTTTTTGTTGCTTGAATTTCTGCTCGATTTTGACAAGATATCGATAAGCGACTCCCAATGACAAGATGTCCAGAAACTCCATTTCAGTTTGTATGTACCAGTGTAGATCCTTATAGTATTTTAGGACCATATTCCTCTCATATTCTTTGATACCCATCTTGGTGCACAATGTATGGAAAGTATTTGTGAACTCCGACACTGTTTGGCCCCACTCTTGATGCAGTATGGTCCATCCCGTGTATTGGTCATCATAACTTCCAATAGGGTAATATTGTTCCTTGAGGGCATCAACAAAAACTACCCAAGTGGGTCGTCGCCCAAAAATTCCAAACTCTTCCTTATCATGTTTCTCATGTTAATTATTCCACCAATCTTTGACATGGGAAAGGGCTTTAAGCGGTGCGAAGGTGATTTTTTTCACTGTTGGAAAAATTGTGGATGGAGAAATAACCCTCTAGCAGATTTAACCATTTTTCTAAAGTGTCAACATCTATATTGCCTTCAAATAAATTAATATCAAAGTTAAATTGTACCTTTAAGGGAGTCGCACCTCCGAAGTGATTTTTGGTTGAAGGTACCTCCATTGTTTCTGAAAACCATAGAAGGATCTGGACGAAACTATCCATCATCTCATTCCTCTGTCGCATAAGGGCTTCCTTGAGAAACAATTTGAAAGGATCTATTGTCCCATCATCCCTATTTTCTTCCACCATGGAAGGTCGCTTGGGTGTGTGAGAGCATTTTTCCTCAAGAGATACAAGCTCGAGAACCAACTCTCTATACCCTGACCTCATTAGGGACATGCACTGAGGATGACAAGGAGCAGACCACTCTGATAGCACTGAACCGAATTATTTTAGGAATGATATGAAGGCAGAGATAAAAAAAAATATAACAAAGAATTACAAATATATATGAAAAGGAACACAGTAATATAGTAAATCTCAGATTATATTAATAACTGTCTGAAATACAAAAGATTGTAAAATGAAAAAGAACCCAAGCTAGCTAAAATGGTGGTAGCTTATCTCTGAGAAGAGATGTGTCGGCTATGCTAATTCACAATAATATGGTTACAATGAGGCTCCAAATTCCCTTTTAACATAAAGAATAAATGATAAAACCCTAAACATTAAAAAACCTAACCCTAGGAGATGAAGCACCAAAATTCATGTGGGCCCCAATGGGGTAAGTTAGTACATCAACTTCTTGGGGTCATAACTTTTTCATACGATCTCCATTTTAGGTGCATGATATCTTGTTTGAAAGGTCTATCCAAGGACTACACATTTTTCCATCACATGCTGAATTTTTCTATAGTGTTACTATGGAGGTCCCAAAAAAAGTTGTTTAGGGCCTAAAAACAACTCCATAAGTTTAGGACCCAGAAAGCTAGAAAGAAATTGCCAAAATGGAAATTGAGCTTTGAGATAATGGAATAGGTGGGTGGCCACCGATATCCACCTAGATAATTGGATGTGAGAGAGAGGATTCAAATACTAAGATAAAACTAGAGAACAAAGTCTATTACACTGAACTTCTAGAGAATCTATACGTTGCTTCTGATGAAGGATACGATTCATGATGTTTGAATTATGTGTGGCATCGTGATGTTCTAATCCTACAATTTTAGAGGAAATTAGGATTAGAGAACTACTATTATCCTTATTGATTTCTTCATTCATGCAGAGGATTCTATGAACCTCTTTCAAATCTAAATTATCCATGATTGTTTTTAAAATGCCTTTCACAATGAAATTGGAGTGGAAAATTTTAGGTTGGACAAATCCCAAACAAAATTTCCTTTTACCAATCTTTTGAAAAACTAAAAGGACCAAAAGAGCTATGTTTTGACTATTCCAAACTAAGTCATAAAAATTACCAAAAGTAATAGGCACTGAGAAGATGGACCGAGATACCAGGGCTTGCCTAACCAAAGTGAAAGGAGTTACCCGCATTGAAGACCAAATGCGACCCAAAGCCACCTCCCAACCACAAACACCTCTGCATAGACTCACCAATGGATACATTGTTCCTACACCAGAGTTTCTAAAAAACCACTAAATAATGAGCAGGCTCATTCCTAGATATCCAATTCCTCAAATTGCAAGACAAATCAACTAGAGAGAAAACCCAGGTGAGCCGCATGGTCAACAATGTCCCATATTTCAATAATGAATGCATTCTTATGCATTGAATTACCATGAGTGGAGCATGTTGAACAAAGTGTGGGAGTTGTGGAGGCCACATGTCATCCTTCCAAAAATTCATCCATCTATTGATGAATATTGAATGTATATTGAATGAATATTGATAAAGGTTCCATTTAATGTTTTCACGACATTGAACTAAAGATGAGAACCTTATTTTTAATTAGATTATATGTTAGAATATTCAAGAATACTGAGACAAGGGGTGAATCAGTATAAAATTATTTCAACACTTTTAACCTTCAATCACTACATAATAATTAACCATTAATCATGTCATAAATCATCATATAAACTCATACATATTGAACATAGATATTTCTGTGGAAACCCAACTGGAAGAAAACCACGAAAAACTTTTCTTAAGTAATTTCAAGATTTAACAAGCACCAACTTGAAGGAAGCACCCACTCTATGAGTTTTCCAGAACCTAATGGAAGGAGACACCAATCCCCTTGGAATATTTTAAATGATGATACATGATCAAATCAACCTTCAAATACAATCCAAAATTCACTTCTTAAATCTGCATACAAAACTGCTCAAAACTGTACCTCAAATCTGCAAACTTGTAAGATTTTTTACGAGCTCAATTTTTTGTTTATGATTATGAAACTTGGACCTCAGATATTAGGATATGTTCTCCTTCTAATGAAATAAGTGGAATTCAATTTGTACCTACCAAGATTCATATATAATCGTTTGATATCGAACAAATGTTTGGGACTAGTTTCTGGATTAGTCACAAACCCTAACTTCAAACAATTATAACTATGTACCTCTAATGAATCAGGATCTAAAACTTGTACCCAATCTTATTCAATATATTCTCTGAAATTTCACCAATTTTTTCTCCTTGACTCTTCACCAAAAAACGTTTTAGCAAAAATGGAAAGATGACTTGTTTTGAAGAAGAAAACCCTAGTTTAAAGAACCTCAAATTCCACTAAGTATAACTCCAAACTTGTAATGAGTCAAGACCTGAAATTCATACCAAATAATATTCACTATCTCTTCTGAAACACCTCCAAGTTTAACTATCTGAATCATTTTATTAAAAAAATTATATCAAAAAATGCCAACATGACCTTCAAAGAAAAATCTTGGAACAAATCATCAAAAGACTTCATCTTCCCTTCGAATTTCACCCTTCTTCACTTCATCGTCCCTTGGAAATTTGTTCCTCTTCCTTAGCTAGGTCGAATTGGTTTGATTCAAATGCCAAATGAGGCTCCTCTTATTAATATGAGTCTTTTCCACATGAGAGGGAGCGACCAAGGGTCACAACTTTTGGGTCGCACCTCTTCCTTAAGGATGGCCAATCTTAGGGGCTTCTTTACTTTACTTTACTTTTGGGGCTTCTTCTCTTGGCTTTAGGGGATTCTTCACTTGGCTTTAAGGGCTTCTTCTCTTGGTTTTAAGGGCTTCTTCACTTGAATTTAGGGGCTTCTTCACTTGGTTTTAGGGCTTCTTCAAGGCTCCTTCAAGGCTCCATTTGTGTACAACTAAAAGTGGGCATGTGGAAAAAACCACATGTTTTCTCATCCCATGAGGACCATGCTTAAAAGATACACCATAAGGGGACCACTTTGGAGTTGTATACACTTATGTGAAGGCTCCTTCAAGGCTCTTCAAGGATTCTTCAAGTGGACACATCATCATCACTTTTAAGGGATTTATGGATTTGCTTTAGGGATTCTTCTTGCTCCAGGTGGAAATTGGTGGCCACCCACCTATTCTGCTGGCTCAAAATAGGGGTTTCCACCTTGGCAGTTCTTCTACAGCTTTTCGGGTCCTAAAATTTCGGGGTCATTTTGAGGCCCTAAAAAATTTGTTTTGGTCCCTCCACAGTAACACTATAAGCTTTATCTAGAGTGTGATGGAAAAATGTGCAGTCCTTGGATATACCTTTCCAATGGGCTATCGTGCACCCCAAATGAAGATCGTATGAAAAAGTTACACCCTTGGGAAGTTGATGTATCAACTACCCCCATCGGGGCCCACAAAAATTTTGGAGTTTCATATTTTGGGGTTAGGGTTTTGGATTATATTTATGTTAAAAAGGCCTCTAGAGCCTCATTGTAAACATCATCATCTTCTTTTGAATGAGCATAGTCATCACATCTCTTCTCAGAGATAAACTATCACTATTCTAGTGAGTTTATTCAGTCTGTATATTTACAGTCTCTATACATTTTCGTCATTAATAAAATTCATGCATTTATATATCTCTGTATTTATTTCAATATCTCTATATATTTCATTGTTATATTTTCACCTTCATTTCATTGTAAAAATAACCTAGATCACTTATAAGGTTGACATCAATGAAAACCAATTTTACAACAATCTCCCCCTTTGGCATTGATGGAAACTTAGTAAAACAATTGTGTTCCCCTGTCTTCGTTCTCTGATCTCATTAATTGTACCGTCCTCTTATATTCATGCTTACTCCCCCTATCTTCATGCTTCTAGTTTTACTATTTTTCTCTCCCCCATTGACATCAATGGAAAAAGGTAACTCCCCCTAACAATATTCCCCTTTTTATTCTTACAGAAGATTATGAAAATCAATTTGGAGAAGAAATTACTCCCAGTTTTTGTCGAAGATCCTCAAAGGTCTCCCTAGGAAGAGGCTTTGTGAATATGTCTACAATATGTTCTTTTTTCCCAATGTACTCCAACATGATATTTTTTTATGTGACTTGTTCCCGCTAGAAGTGGAACTTAATAAAAATGTGTTTGGTCTTGGAATGCATCACTGGATTCTTGGAGATGTTTATAGCACTGGTGTTGTCAAAGAGTATCGAAATAGGCTCATCATATATCACTTGTATGTATTGTAGGGTTTGCATCATCCAGAGAATCTAAGTACAAAATTTTCTTGCTATGATATATTATTCTTATGTTGTAAGGATATTGAAGATTTCTTCTTTTTCAACTAGGACATTAAGAAATCTCCTAAGTAGAAAGTAGCTCCACTTGTACTTCTTTTGTCTTCAATAATTCCTTCCCAATCTACATCTATGTAGGCAACTAGAGTTAACTCATTTCCTTTCAAATACCATTGTTGGATTATTGAGAGAGGGGGTGAATAGGTAATAGAGAAATCTAATCCTTTTTAACCATATAATACAAGTGTTATATCAATGTAGCATTATCATCCAATATTTGTAGACTAAATAAACAATGAACAAATGAACAATCATACACATACATAGTACACCAATGTTTTTACGTGGAAACCCAAAGCGGGAGAAAACCACATAATATTTTTTCTTATATGTCTTGAAGAATTACATTCATTGGAAGAACAAACTTCCTTTGTTTTCCTGCTGCAACTGGAAGGAGGCTCCAACCCCCTAGTTTCTTAGGCTACAACCTGAGGGAAGCTCCAAATCCCCAGTTCTCTAGCTGCAACTAGAAGGAGGCTACAACCCCCTATATTCTTTGGCTACAACCGGAAGGTGGCTACAACCGTCTGTCCTTGCCCCATCCAACCTCCCTGATGTAGAAGTAGAATTATGAAACTACTGTCACACTATCACTGTGAGATATACCACTATACAATTGTACCAACCTGTATCATTGACTTGCATCCAACCTGTACAACTTCCCTGTAATCAATATGTACCTTAAACAAGTGCATCAACCATGCACCAACCTGTAACTCAACCTGTAATCAACCTGTATCATAAACAAGTGCATCAACCTATACCTCAACCTATAATCATCATGTACCATAAACAAGTGCATCAACCATGCACCAACCTCAACCAAAGAACCTGTATCTGTAGCATACATCAACCAAAATCCCTCATCAATTTCATCATCCAAATATGATTTGTAACTCTGTGATAGGCCTGGTGTATATGATCACATGCCTACAAACCTTCCTTAACAAGAGATTAGCATTTTCATCAAATTTTACTTTAGTCTCACATGACTACTTTTGGATTAGTCAACAACCCTAACTTGCAATAATCATAACTATGTACCTGTAATGAATAAAGATATGAAAATGGTACATAATTTTCTTCAATGTCTTTAATGTAATTCATCCAGGTTTCACTACTTGGAACCTCTTAGAAAAAGAGTTATAGAAAAAATGGCATACCTTGTTGAATTTTGGCTTATTCTAGAGAGCTAACTTGTAGAGCGTGCCCCACACAAAATATTTGTTGTATGGATCTGAAAATTTCACACAAAATACTACAGACTATACTCTAACCAATAAATTTTGTCTTACTAAATTTGGATATGTTATGAATAATTTATGACGTTTTTACCCGAAACACATGTTTTAGACTAGTTTCAGGACTAGCCATAGACCCTATTTTCCACGAAGTGTAACTCCAAAAATACAACGAACCACAAGATGAAATTTGTACCATAGATACTTGGATATGTTTCCTCAATGGCCTCCCCATTTCATGGTCTGAATCATTCTAGAAAAAAAATTATTGCGAAAATGGTGAGATGACCTGTAAATAACATACCTAGAAAGCATCATCAAAATAATTTATGCTCCCTTGAGTTTCGGCCTTATTTGCTTCACCTTCCCTCTAAAATTAGGCTTAGATATATTTTGGTTACTTCAATCACCTGTAGATATTCAATATGCTCAAGTGTGATCAAAATGAGAGAGCCTTGCCTCTTATTTATACTCTCCAAGTAGCTTCCTTAGAAGCATATTCTAGGTCACTTTGCCCACATAGCCACTTTGTCCACATAGTCACCTATGTCCAACTTTGCCCAATTTTCCACTTGTCCATGTATCCAATAGTTACTTGAACGCTTAACCCATTTTCCTCATTTTAGGGTTAACCTTCTTATAACCACTTTCCATAATTAGAAATTTCTCCATTTACTTTATTATTTAAATAATCCTCCTTGACTTTGTCACTTCACTTTATTATTTAAATAATAATCCTCCTTGACTTTGTCACTTCACTTTATTATTTAAATAATCCTTTTTGACTTTGTCACTTCACTTTATTATTTAAATAATCCTATTTGACTTTATCACTTCACTTTATTATTTAAACAATCTCTTCTTTGCAAGCACTTTGACTACTTTGACATTTTGGGGCTTCTATATGACTCATGAGGGTTCTCCAACTTCACATGGCCATAACTCTCTAATCGTGAGGAATTATGTGACATTCCACATGCCACCAGAAATGAAATGACATGTACTATCCATGTAGAATATTCTTACCTACAAATATATCAAAACTCATACCATTATATATCAAAAAAACTTGGGTCCATTACCCAAACCTTTGTGCCACTGGAATTCGCTACCAGACTTTCTTCAAGGGTTGACATCAATAAAAACCAACCCAATTAATCAACAATATCCCCCTTTAGCATTGATGGAAACACTTTGATGCAATACTAAAATAATATTACTCATGCTCCCCCTGTAACCATGTTTGCATCTCTGTGACCAATGCTCCCCCTAGAACCATGCCTCTGTCCTCTGCATCTGATAAATCTTTCCCCCTTTGTCATCAATGGCAAAGGTATATTTCCAATCGGGGTTGCTCCCCTAACTAACGTGTCTGATCTCCCAACCTGAACTGTCCTCTTTATGGTGCTTCCTCGTATACATCTAAGACATATAATATAAGTATTCAAAAGCATTCATTTTGGAGTAGAAATAACTCCGAGTCTCTGGGGAAGATACTCATAGGCTTCCTGTGGAAGCGGTTTTGTAAATATGTCTGCCACTTGTTCTTTTGTTCTCACATATTCATCTTTGATGTTCTTTTCTTCAACCCGTTCTCGTAGAAATTTATACTTGATTGGAATGTGCTTCATCTTGGAGTTCATCACCGGGTTCTTTGAAATACTGATGGCGCTTCTATTATCACAATAGATTGGAATGGGCTCATCATACTCAACCTGTATATATGTCAGAGTTTGGTTCATCCATAGAACCTTTGTACAACATGTTGCTGATACAATATATTATGCCTCGACTGTAGATAAAGATATTGATGATTGTTTATTGCTTAACCATGATACTAAAAACTCACCCAAGTAGAACATTGCTCCACTGGTGCTTCGTCGGTCATCAATGCAACCTACCCAATCTACATATGTGTAGGCAATAAGTGATAGATCCTTTCCTTTTGGATACCATAATCCAAAATCTTATGTTCCTTTGAGATATCTGAAAATCGTCTTCATTGTTAATACATGTGATTCATTAGGTGTTGCTTGAAATCATGCCACCTGTCCAACTTCCTTCATTACATATGGTCTGGATGTTGTCACATATAGTAGGCTACCAATCATTGACCTATATTTCCTCTGATCTGTAGACTTTGAATCATCATATTTGCTCAACTTGCAACTGGTTTGCATGGGAGTGATAACTGGTTTGCAATATTCCATTCCGAACCTCTTTAGCATTTATATGGTATACTTGGTTTGAGAAATAAAAATTTCTTGGTTCCTCTGACGTATCTGAAGACCCAGAAAGAATGATAGTTCTCCAAGTAATGACATTTCAAATTCATTCTACATGTCCTTTGCAAATTTTCGTCTTAACCTATCATCAGTACTTCCAAAAATAATATCATCAACATAAACTTCAAATAATAAAATACTATATTGAGTTACCTTGATGTAGAGGTTGTTGTCTGCACTTCCTTTTCTAAACCCTGTCTGCTGTAAATATTTATCCAGTCTAGAGTACCATGCTCTAGGAGCCTTTTTAGACCATACAAGGCCTTCTTTAATTTACACACATAATCTGCATTCTCTGACAACTGAAATTCTTCTGGTTGTTCAATGTAGATTTCTTCTTCAAGTTCCCCATTCAGAAAAAATGATTTTACATCCATCTGATACACTTTAATGTTTTTGGAGCATGCATAAGCTAAAAGCAATCAGATTTCTTCCATTTTGGCAATAGAGGTGAATGTTTCTTCAAAGTTGATTCCTTTAACCTGTGCATATCCTTTACATACCAATCTAGCTTTGTTCCTTGTAACATCTCCATCTTCATTCAATTTATTCCTGTATACCCACTTTTTGTCGATCACATTCTTATCCTTCGGTCTTCAAAACAATTCCCAAGTGTCATTTTTCTCTATTTGATCCAATTATTCAACCATGGCCTTATTCCAAAATTCATCCTTGATGGCCTCTTCAAAACAGGTTGGTTCAATCATACATGAGAGTTCTAGGTGTGTTTGTTCTGGTGAACAGATTCTTTTTCTAGTCTCAACTACTGTATCTTTGTTTCTGATAATCTGATCTGAAGGATGAATCTTCTGTACTCATCTAGTAGGTGTCTTTGGAGGCACTTGTTGAACTTTCTCTTCTGCTTCTGTCGGATCCTCTTCATCTTCCCCTTCTACTTTGTTTTCATCTTCTGTTTCTTCTTCGTAAAGTTGTTCCATTGATTCATTTGCTTCTTCCTTTAATTCTTGTCTACCTAGTTCATCAATTGTTACATTGATGCTTTCCAAAAATTTGTTCAATCTCAGGTTGTAACACTTGTATTCTTTCCTTGTACTTGAGTAACCAACTAGTACTCCTCTGTCCACACAAGATTCAAACTTTCCCATTCTACCATCTTCTCTTTTGATGTAGCATTTTCTTCCAAAAACTTTGAAGTGATTCACATTTGCTGGTCTTCCTTTCCATAGCTTGTAGGGAATTTTGTCTGTTGTTTCTAAGCATTAATCTGTTTTGAATGTGAAATGTTGTATGCACTGCCTGTGTCCAAAAGATATCCATCAATTTGGAATCCATTAGCATTGTTCGAGCCATTTCCTGTACTGTCTTGTTCTTTCTTTCAACAACTCCATTTTGTTGAGGTTTCCTAGCAATGAAGAATTGTCTTTTTATTCCATGCTTGTTGTAGTAGTCCATAAATTCCTTTGAAGTGAACTCTCATCCATTATCAGATCTCAAGTATTTAATTTTTTAATTCATTTCATTTTCAACCATTTCCTTGTAGACCTTGAAGTTTTCAAAAGATTCTGACTTATTCCGAAGAAAGCAAATTGAAGTCATTCTTGTATAATCATCAACCAATAACATAAAGTACTTTTCACCTTTTAATCCCTTTATTGTAGTTGATCCAACTAGATTGGTATGCACAATTTCTAGTGGTCTTGTCGTTGAATATTATTTTGATTTAAACCTGGTCTTTGTTTTATTTCCTTCCTAACAATGCTTGCATAAAGTGTTGGTTGGTTTCGTGATTTGGGGCATTTCTCTAACTCCTTCCCTTTTGTTGACTTTGACGAGGTTATCAAAATGTATGTGACCCATTCTTTGGTTCCATACCCAAGTTTCATCTTCCTTTCCTAGGCAACACTTTTCATTTTCAATTTCACTTAATACATATATGTTGCTTGAAGTTCTCACAGTTGTTGCAATCAATTTTCCTGAACCTTCTTTTCTTATCTCACACTTTTGTGAATCGAAAGTAACTTTATGACCTTGGTCACACATTTGACTCACATGTAGAAGATTATGTTTCATATCGTCTACTAGTAGAAAATTTTCTACCTTGGTATTCTTGTTCCTAATTCTTACTGTGCCTTTTCCAATGATTTTAGTTGAATCATCATTTTCGAAGGAGACTGATCCATCTCTTTCCTTTCTTAATGTAAGAAACTTGTCTCTATCACATGTCATGTGTTTTGAACAACCACTGTCAACATACCAACCATGTTTCTTCTTCTTAGGTTATAGAGTGAGTGTGCATTCTTCATTGCTATATCGATTTTGTTTTCTTATCCATGTCCTTTAATAAGGTTCATGTTTGTGACTGTTGTTGTTCTGTTGTGGTTCTCTAGGAGGGACTTCCATTTTGCAATCTTTGGCCATGTGTCCAAAGTTGTTACGTTTGTATCATTCCACTTCAGTGCTCAAATATTCAAACTTGTTGTAACTTCTTGTTTGTGTTTCACTAGGCCTTCTTGGATAACCCTTTTGTGTATGAATTTAAAATTTGTTTATGTTCCTGTTGTTAGCTTTGCAATTCACAGCTTTATGTCCAAAATTATTACATGCATAACATAAACCAAAAAACATAGTTTAATACCTAGGAGTTGAATATATTCTGAAAGGAGGTACTATTATGAATCCTTCTTCTTCTTCTTAGGGCCTATCGGTTTTTGTCGGTCGTTGATTCTGAAATATGAATCTTCTTGGTGGAGGAGTGTCCCTATAATTTTTCTTGTATACCTTCCTATCCCTTTTGATTGTTTTTGCATAACCTTTTGGATATGTTTCTTGTTCTGTTGTTTTGGAGCTTGATCTCTTTTCTATCTGATTGTATCCAATTCCAGACTTGTCATGATGAGTTTTTTTACTGTTGAAAATGTCATTCAAAACTTTTGAGTTGTTCTGCATATTTTTATTTTGAAGATCCTTTCTTAATGTGACAATTTTTACTTCCAAATTTCCAATGATCTTGTCTATTCCTTCTAGTTTTTCTTTGAGTGTTTCTTCAATTCTTTTATCTTCTTCAATTTGAACCTTCAAATTTGTGATCATTTGTTCTAGTTCCTGAGTGTCTTCTTTCTTGTCTAGTTCCACTTGTATTTTCTTATTTCTTTCCTTTTCTCTTCTAATAACTTCTATGGAACAGAACAATTCTTCTTGGCAGTCAACTTCTGCCTCTTCATATTATTCTGCAGCCTCTTCATATTCTTCTCTGGAGACTGCTTTATCAGAGTCTTCTACTGCCATGAATATAACTCTTTATGTCTCACTGTCACTGACTTCATCTTCATCTGATGATGAGATGTCTTCTTTGGTTCAGAAACTTTTCTTGAAAACTTTCTTTGTGGTTTTTTTTCCTTTATATGTTTGTTTTCTATTTGAGTAACCTTCATCATTTCTCTTTTTCTTATGAGGACATTTGTTAGTAAAATGACCAATACTATCACAATTAAAACAAATCAAAGGAATCTTAACTTTATACCTATCGTTGGTTCCCTTGTTCAATCTTCTGACAAAGTTGGCCACTTTTTGTTTTTGCTCTGACCTTTTGGATGCTTTGAAGGCTTCTTCTTTTATATCTGATTTTCCTGTTCAATTCTCATTTCATATGCAGTGAAGATTCCATGTAGTTCATCCATGCTTATTGAGTTTAGATCTTCTCTCTCTTCTAGTGTTGATATCTTAGGGTCAAATATCATAGGAAGAGATCTTAGTACCTTTTGACCAATTAAATATTCTTTGATTTCTTCTCCCAATCCCAATATTGCATTTACTATTTCATCGACTCGTAAAAAGTAAGCTGCAATGTTCTCATCTTCCTTCATCTTTAGTTGTTCAAACTGACCTCTGTAAGTTTGAAGCTTTGCCGCTTTGACTTTTGAATCTCCTTCATAAACATTTCGAAGTTTGTCCCAAATATCTTTAGTGGATTTACAATGTGCAACTTTGGTGGATACCGATTCTCCAAGACCATTCAGAAGTGCATTTGTGGCTTTGGAATTATTCTGACCGAGTTTCATTTCTTTGTCATTTGTCGGCGGAACTGCTGGTGTTGTGTATACTTGGAACCTCTCATTTTATTAGAGGTTTCAATGTGGTATTCCATTTTTATACATGTTGTTACTCTCCATGATCTATCTTTCAGTGGTTAAACTAATTTCTAAAGGAACCTGCTCTGAAACCAATTGTTGGATTACTGAGAGGGGGGCTGAATCAGTGATAGAGAAATCTATACCTTTTTAACCATATAATGCAAGTGTTATATCATTGTAGCATTATCATCCAATATTTTCAAAGTAAATAAACAATGAACAAATGAACAATCATACACATACACAGTACATCAGTGTTTTTACATGGAAACCCAAAGCGGGAGAAAACCACATAATGTTTTTTCTTATATGTCTTGAAGAATTACATTCATTGGAAGCACCAACTTCCTTTGTTTTACAGCTGCAACTGGAAGGAAGCTCCAACCCCCTAGTTTCTCAGGCTACAACCTAAGGGAAGTTCCAACTCCCCAATTCTCTAGCTGCAACCAGAAGGAGGCTACAACCCCCTATGTTCTTTGGCTACAACCGAAAGGTGGCTACAACCACCTGTTCTTGCCCCTTCCAACCGCCCTGACGTAGAAGTATAATGATGAAACCATTTTCACACTATCAATGTGAGATATACCACTATACAATTGTACCAACCTGTACCACTGACCTGTAGCCAACCTGTACAACTACCCTGTAATCAATATGTAAATTAAACAAGTGCATCAATCATGCACCAACCTATACCTCAACTTGTAATCAAATTGTATCATAAACAAGTGCATCAACCATGCACCAACCTATACCTCAACCTGTAATTAGCCTGTACCATAAACAAGTGCATCAACCATGCACCAACCTCAACCAAAAAACCTGTATCTGTAACATACCTCAACCAACATCCCTCATCAATTTCATCATCCAAATCTGATTTGTAACTCTGTGATAGACCTGGTGTATATGATCACATACCTGCAAACCTTCCTTAACAAGAGACTAGTATTTTCATCAAATTTTACTTTAGTATCACATCACTAGTTTTGGATTATTCAATAACCCTAACTTGCAATAATCATAACTATATACATGTAATGAATAAATATCTGAAAATGGTACACAATGTTTTTTAGTGTCTTTTATGCAGTTCCTCCAAGTTTCACTACATGGTGTTAGGACCTCACAATGCACCTTTTTGCCTATACTTTTTTGCCACTATTATACTCTTGATCACCCATATTTGAGCTCATACTATCACTTTAGCTGATCATTCCAAAGGTATACAACGTCCCTTCTCATTACTATACGTTTAATCTATTTTGCATAATATTTTACATTACTTTTGGACTTAACCATTGATTAGACTGCAGATTAGCATTTGAGCCCCGTTGCTGAAACACAGAACTGTCACACAAGTCCAAGGATGATGTTGCTGAAACACAAGAGGCTATACAGTCCGAGGTCTCTGTTGCTGAAAGAGGCTATACAGTCCGAGGTCTCTGTTGCTGAAACACAAGAGGCTATACAGTCCAAGGTCTCTGTTGCTGAAGCACGAGAGGCTATACAAGTCCGAGGTCTCTGTTGCTGAAACACCAGAGGTTATACAAGTCCAAGGTCGCTGTTACTGAAACACAGAACTGTCATACAGTCCAGAGGCATAGATGCTGAAACACAGAGCTGTTACATAGCCCAGAGCTGCAGATGTTGAAACACAGAGGAGACCGCCAGAACTAACGACGCTGAAACACGAGCCGTTACAGTCAGCGGTCAACAAGCACCAAAGCCGACACGGTCAAGAGTGCAATTCACGTGGCTGAAACAGCCCGTGAATTGTGATGCTGAAACAGCGTTGGCAGCTACGAAAAGAAGCTGTTATTCAGTCATATCATCTAGCTCCTGTAATAGCATTTCTGTTGCATAAGATTAGGACACCCTGTTCTAAATTAGAAAGAAGATCCGGCTAAAGATAGGACTCAGATACACACTGTAATTTTTGACCAAATTGTATCGAAGGGTTTTTCTCTTTAAATAGGAGAAAAATCACCATTTGAGGATCCAAGTTTTTTGTACTGAAACGCTTCAGAGAGGGAGGGACGTACTTCACTTTTGCAGATTGTAATATGATGTTTTGACAGATGAATAAAAGACTGCTTTGATTATCCGTCTCTAGCTTTCCCGTTTCAGGGGAATCTTGTGAGAAGGGAGGGCCCACCTTCATCACAAGATTCACC
>ML776712.1:524771-536508 GCA_009831015.1 Picea engelmannii | reverse complement strand
GCTACATCCAGTGTGTTAGGCATTGTGCCGAAAAATGGATAGGATACAAGTTTTATTTTCCCATTCTCTGGTTACCAATAGAAAGGTATCAAGTCATTTTTAAGCTGCCTAAGAAGGCAGAAACAACAGCATGGCAAATATTGCAGGAGGCGCACGGGTTCAGAACGCCAACCGACAGTACCTCCCAGAGTTACAACTTGAGTAGCTTACATGATCAGAGTTGGTATCAAGACTCTGATTCAGAGTGAGTTGCCTGAGGACATGCAACACCTTGAGTTGGGGGGGATGTTAGGACCTCACAATGCACCTTTTTGCCTATACTTTTTTGCCACTATTATACTCTTGATCACCCATATTTGAGCTCATACTATCACTTTAGCTGATCATTCCAAAGGTATACAACGTCCCTTCTCATTACTATACGTTTAATCTGTTTTGCATAATATTTTACATTACTTTTGGACTTAACCATTGATTAGACTGCAGATTAGCATTTGAGCCCCGTCGCTGAAACACAGAACTGTCACACAAGTCTAAGGACACTGTTGCTGAAACACAAGAGGCTATACAATCCGAGGTCTCTGTTGCTGAAAGAGGCTATACAGTCCGAGGTCTTTGTTGCTAAAACACAAGAGGCTATACAGTCCGAGGTCTCTGTTGTTGAAACACGAGAGGCTATACAAGTCCGAGGTCTCTGTTGCTGAAACACGAGAGGCTATAGAAGTCCGAGGTCGTTGTTGCTGAAACACAGAACTGTCATACAGTCCGGAGGCGCAGATGCTGAAACACAGAGCTGTTACATAGCCCAGAGCTGCAGATGCTGAAACACAGAGGAGACCGCCAGAACTAACGATGATGAAACACGAGCCGTTACAGTCAGCGGTCAAAAAGAACCAAAGCCGACATGGTCAAGAGCGCAATTCACGTGGCTGAAACAGCCTGTGAATTGCGATGCTAAAACAGCGTTGGCAGCTACGAAAAGAAGCTGTTATTCAGTCATATCATCCAGCTCCTATAATAGCATTTCTGTTGCATAAGATTAAGACACCCTGTTCTGAATTAGAAAGAAGATCCGGCTAAAGATAGGACTCAGATACACACTGTAATTTTTTACCAAATTGTATCGAAGGGTTTTTCTCTTTAAATAGGAGAAAAATCACCATTCGAGGATCCAAGTTTTTTGTACTGAAACGCTTCAGAGAGGGAGGGACATACTTCAGTTTTGCAGATTGTAATATGATGTTTTGACAGATGAATAAAAGACTGCTTTGATTATCCGTCTCTAGCTTTCCCGTTTCAGGGGAATCTTGTGAGAAGGGAGGGCCCACCTTCATCACAAGGTTCACCCGTTAGTTTTAGAAGTGTGTTGGTTCAATTTCTGTTTATATTTTGATTAATTTTCGTTTTGCTGAAACACTGTTTTAATGAATTCTGCTTTGCTGAAACACTACTGACTCTGTCTTAGTTTATCAAATGAAATTCGTAATTCTTTTTATCAACAATCTTGTGTGATGATTTTATGAGGTTAGCCAGGGGCTGCGTTAAAGATTCCTTCTCAGACAGGAAGGAATCAGAACACCTTGTCTTCTGTAGATTTCATTCAATTCTGCAAGTGTGCTAGCCAGGGATTGGGTTAAAGGTTCCTGCTCAGACAGGAAGGAATCATAACACCTTGTCTTCTGTATATTTCACTCAATTATGCAAGTGTGCTAGCCAGGGATTAGGTTAAAGGTTCCTGCTCAGACAGGAAGGAATCAGAACACCTTGTCTTCTGTAGATTTCATTTAATTCTGCAAGTGTGCTAGCCAGGGGTCGGGTTAAAGGTTCCTGCTCAGACAGGAAGGAATCAGAATACCTTGTCTTCTGTAGATTGCAGTGTGCTAGCCAGGGATTGGATGCAGGGTTCTTGCTCAGAAAGGAAAGGATCATACCATCCTGTTCTTGGTAAACTTCAATTTCACAAGTGAGCTAAAACAGAAATAGGGCCTAAGGCTCCTGCTTAGAAAGGAAGGAACTAGACAACCTTGTTCTCTGTTAGATAGAGTTAATTGTTTTCTGCTTATTGTTTTCATAAAAGAGTGTCAGCACTGAAGTCTCTGTTTGAGAGTAAGGGTCCTGTTCTCTGATTGCAGAATAGTTGTTCTTTCCCATTGCAAGTACTGTTTGTAATGTAATCTAGGATTCTTAGATTAATCTTTAATATCTGCAATAGGGAAGTTGCTTTCCTGTGATTTAATTCAGAACTTCAGTATATTTAAGCAAGTGTGATTAGTATAGTTTCTTTACTACAACTGTAAGTTGCATTTGGAATTGAGCATATATAGTGCGTGGTTATCTTTGAAATAAAAGACTTCCCTGGATTGATAATTAATGTATCACTTGGTTGTTTGAATTAATTAAGAAATTATAGTGACCAACACATGGAACCTCTCATAAAATGAGTTATAGAAAAAATGGCAAACCTTGTTGAATTCTGGATTATTCTAGAGAGATAACTTATAGAGGGTGCCCCGCACAAAATATTTGTTGTATGGAAAAAAAATTTAAAACAAAATACTATGGACTGTACTCTAACCAACAAATTTGGTCTTATTGAATTTGGATATGTTATGAAGAAGTTACGACATTTTTACCTGAAACACCTTTTTTAGAGTAGTTTCGGGACTAGCCACAAACCCTATTTTCCATGAAGTGTAACTCCAAAAATACAAAGACCCACAATATGAAATTCATACCACAACTAATTGGATATGTTTCCTCGATGGCCTCCCAATTTCACAGTCTGAATCATTTTAGAAAAAAAATTATTGTGAAAATGGTGAGATGACCTGTAAATAACATACCTTAGAAAGCATCATCAAAAGAATTTATCCTCCCTTGAATTTCGGCTTTCTTTACTTCACTTTCCCTTTGAAATTTGGCTTAGATATCCTTTGGATACTTCAGTCACCTGTAGATATTCAATATGCTCAAGTGTGATCAAAATGAGAGAGCCTTACCTCTTATTTATACTCTCCAAGTAACTTCCTTAGAAGCATCTTCTAGGTCACTTTGCCCACATAGCCACTTTGTCCACATACTCACCTATGTCCAACTTTTCCCAATTTTCCACTTGTCCATGTATCCAATAGCCACTTGACCACTTAACCTATTTTCCTATTTTTACGGTTAACCTTCTTATAACCACTTTCCATAATTAGAAAGTTCTCCATTTACTTTATTATTTAAATAATCCTCCTTGACTTTGTCACTTCACTTTATTATTTAAATAATAATCCTCCTTGACTTTGTCACTTCACTTTATTATTTAAATAGTCCTCTTTGACTTTGTCACTTTACTTTATTATTTAAATAATAATCCTCCTTGACTTTGTCACTTCACTTTATTATTTAAATACTCCTCTTTGACTTTGTCACTTCACTTTATTACTTAAATAATCCTCTTTCACTTTGTCACTTCACTTTATTACTTAAATAATCATTTTTTACTTTGTCACTTCACTTTATTATTTAAATAATTTATTATTTAAATAATTTATTATTTGCAAGCACTTTGACTACTTTGACCTTTTGGGGCGTCTAGATCACTCATGAGTGTTCTCCAACTTCACATGGCCATAATTCTCTAACTGTGAGGAGTTATGTGATGTTCTACATACCACCAGAAATGACAGGACATGTACTATCCATCTAAAATAGTCTTACCTGCAAATATATCAAAACTCATACCATTATACATAAAAAAAACTTGGGTCCATTACCTAAACCTTGGTGCTACCAGAATTCGCTACTGGACTTTCTTCAAGGGTTGACATCAATGACAACCAACCCAATTAATCAATAACCATAGCCAAAAATCTGTTGTTCCTTTAAGATATCTGAAGATCATTTTCACCACTAGAACATGGGTTTCCTTTGGTGTCGCTTGAAATCTTGTGACATGTCCAACTACTTGCATTACATATGGTCTTGAAGTTGTCAAATAGAGTAGACTACCAATCATTTATCTATAGACTCTTTGATCCACTTCTTTAGATTCATCAACTTTTCTCAACTTGCAACCGATAACCATCTAAGTAATCACAGGTTTGCAATCTTCCATTTTGAACTTCTTTAACATTTCCTTGATGTACTTGGTTTGGGAAATGAAAATACCTTCATCAAGCTGATATATTTGGAGTCCCAAGAATAAAGTCAACTCCCAAGTAAGGAAATTTCAAATTCATTATGCATATCCTTGGAAAAAATTTGACTCAATCTATCATCGTCGCTTCCAAAGATGATGTCATTAACATACACTTCAATAATAATCATACTTCCTTGATCCACTTTTATGTAGAAGTTGTTATCTACATTTCCCCTTCTAAATCCTTGTTTTTGTAAGTACCTATCCAATATTGAGTACCAAGCTTGCTTTCTTAAGTCCATACCGAGCATTCTTCAATCTGCAGACATAGTTTTCATTTTTTGATAGTAGAAACCCTTCTAGTTGTTCTTTGTAGACTCCTTCTTCTAATTATCCATTTAGAAAAGTTGATTTTACATCCAGATGATACACTTTGATCCTTTTGGAGCATGCATAATCCAATAAAATTATGATTGCTTCCATTCTGGCCACAGGAGAAAAGGTTTCTTCAAAATCTATTTCTTCAAATTGAGCATTGTTGTGTTGGTTTTGCCACATGGGTGATAAAAAACAAAACACTTGCATGCTTAGTTAAGTCAGCTAAACAAGACAGAAGTTTGTGAGTTGATTATATAACCAAATACACATGAAAAAAATAAATAAAACTAAAAACAACTAAGAAATAAATGTTAGAAAATCTTGGAAGAACTAGAACCATGAAAAGAAAAAAATGACCAATATATAGCTACCAATGGATCAATATATTGATAGGCTAAACACTGTAGAGAAAGGCAGGGACTTATGAGTCCCCTCTTCCTCCTTGGGAGGGATATTGAGTTCCCTAATAGAGATCTCTTCTCTTCATGAAATGGAAAGTGATAATGGTGAAGAAATACAATGCCAATTACCTCAAGAGGTGAGGGGAATGGCCCTTGCTATAGTGCTTGAATGATTCAAAGAGAAAAGAGGATTCTCAAAGAAGAATCCTTGCAGCATAACAATACCTTGAAGTTATTATTTCTCTAGCACACCCATGACACATATTTATAGCATCCATTCATGGCAAGATATAATTGGTTCATAGTGTGAACAACGGGCCTTTTAGGGCACTTCCTAGCCCTTGACCAACCTCCAAGCTAGATTTCGCTCAGATATGAGTGTCAAATCATATTGGGGGTCAGACTAGAAGTGGTTGAGAGGTCGAAAAGATTCATAAATGCGTCATTCATAGAAGTGCACAACTTTTCTCGTAGACAATTGCGCATTTTGCACACAGTGCGCACTGAGGGTTGTGTTAGCCTGCACATTCTGTGCACTGTGCATGCACTTCCTTTGGTGAATTTGCACACTTTGATTTTTGAACCAAGTGTATAGTTTTTTTTTTTTTTTTGGATGGATTTTTGTGTTGTAGGTGGACTAATTGCTATTAGAATTGATGCCTTTCTTTGACCATTGTGTGCAAGCAATGTTGTGGGCAATTTTTCAGTGATAATATATGCCCCCTGATGTGTGAGTTTAGGAGCATACGTATAGCCAAAAGACATCAATGTTTCTTTTGCTAAGAGTGACATTGTAAGGAAGAGTGAAGAGAGGAATTGCAAGAGAGATCCGCTGGAGGGAGAGGGAAAATTGTGGGACCCAAACCTTTCTCGAGGGGAAAAAATAAAATATGTGTAGAAACGAGGCAGGCATGCCCCATGCTTGTGTCATGAAACCAAAATGTGGGATTGTAACTAATGATGGATGTTGATGTAGATAATTGCAGTGCCCTCAAGGTCGGTTGATAACAGAAGATGACATATTTGAATGGTGAAAAAACTCTGAAGTGAGTCAAGGATGATTGTAAGAATTTTCGATGACTCATAGACATTGGTGTCCTATCAACTTCATAGGTCTTTGTCTTGTGTGAAACAACTGTAATAGTCACATAGTAATACCCACCATAACATGAGAGTTTGTTGAAGTCGAATGTTATGGGGGTCAAAGGAATAAAAAATAAATGACGATTCTCTCAGTGCCATCCGAGACTCCTAATTGAAAAGGTAATGAGAGTCAAGATACTGCCACCCTTCTGGAAACTGTGTTGATGTCGACATGAAGGTAGACGCGACGCCAACAAGAAAAGGGCTTCTTGAAATCCACTAAGTAATAGATGATATCAAGTACTGATGAGTAATATGAACGAAGTCAAGATGTTGTGGGACTCAAGACTTACCTTGGTTGGGGTGTTGAGGGAGGAGTGGAAGCAACCATAAAACTAAATCTAGTGTCAGGGGGACAACTAGATATGGGGTTAAACTATGCCAGAGGCTAACAAAGTGGGAAAAATCAGAGATCATAGATACATGGACTTGGGATACTTGGGGTTTGTGAATAATGTATGTATGAAAAGAAAGGTGGATGCCCCAACCAAGGGAGAAATGGGTTTCTTTACCAGGTAAAGAAGATCATCAAGGGTGATGAAAAAAAGATATGTATATGCTATAAACAAAGGCTTTATATAGTTACCAAAGAAATACAGAATAACTTGGGTTGAGTATACAGATACAGAAACGGGTGCCCCAGTGAAAGATGACTTGGCCTATTTAGGGCACAAGTTTGTGAAAGAGAACTGGTGGAGGGTGGGGGCCCCATGGGTGGTTTTCTATATTAGGTAAGTGTATGGAGGACAATATGCAGATGGGAAAATCGATGGTGGATGTGATGGAGGGATAATGAAAATACATAGATGCAGTCAATAGAACCAAGATGATATGACTGGGGAGTCCATTAAGAAGGTTAGAAATATGATGAGAAGAAGTGTGGGGTTCATTCTCGGAAGTGTAAAATACTATCAAGACTCCCAATCCTAGGGGGTGAAATCAACATGAGTGTAAATTTGCCAAGGGGAAATATGAATGGGACAACTCATGTGGGAGAGAGTGCTATCGGATGACAGTACCAAAGTATGGTAGAGGTAAAGATACTGCAAAGTTGAATGTAGGGACCCTAAAGGTAAATGTGAGAGGGTGTGACTGGGATATGCAATTCCAGTGGTGAACATATACCTGAAGGGGTTGTAAGCTCACTAAACAAGTACATGCACACATGAAAACCAAATACCTGACATGAACAATATCTGATTATAAAGAACATATAACAACTATTTTATAAAATTGACAGTGAGCATGTGTACTTGAATGTGGCATGAGAAAAATGCTCCTCTAGGGAAAAGTGCAGATGATCTCCCACAGAATGTGAACGTGTAGATGGTTGAATCAGGATCTCATGGATGAGAATGGATCAGAAAATAAAGGCTCTAGGCTCCTATAACAGAGTGTGGAAATTGGGAAAAATGAGCTATATATGGATGGTGGGCCCACAGTGCCACCTCATTTGTACCTGTCACTATTGTTGAGTTGACGATAGAGCTGTGAGGGGATTTCAAGATTATGGGAGCATGAGGCTATCAATCTGGGAGCGGTGAGGGATAGGTTAGTGGTCCTATCATCCTGCACAGTTGTGAATTTGATAGATTGTAGGTAGGGGCTGTATGGAGGGCCGTACAAGGGTTTTTAAGGGTAGGTTCCCATAAATGTGCGGGAAAATGGGAATACCCATGCACGTGTGCATGGGTAAAACTTAGTTTCCCACACATTATGTTTGGGTTTTTCCTTCATAGTCACGCACCCCTCAGTGCACGACTATGGTGAGGAAACGTGTGCATAATGTGTGGTGGTGCTTGACACAACCACACATGTGGGCATGTGGGTAGGAGAGAGAGGCATGCATGGGATGCATGCTTGTACGACCGACAGATGTGCACCCATGCATGGATGTGGGAATGATAGTTGCGCATGAATTCACAACTATGGGAAGAACAATCATGCATTGATGCAAAACTGGTTGGGAAAAAGTCGTGCACTGTGTGCATATTTAGGGGTGTATTTTTTTGGATATTTTATGATTTTTGATGGATGATGAGGCTGATCATATGTTTCTAGGTAGATGTTGGTGATCAACAGAGCCTATAGAAGGATGTCAGTCCACTGTAAAGAGCAAGAATGGGACCAGTTACGAGAGGATGTGAGGGCGCATTCAGACGTACGTAGACACTTGGCAGCCTACAGATTGCTCAAGTTTTTTGATTGCCCCCTTATACGGTCGCATGAGTACCTACTTCAGTTTCTTATTAGGATGTGGAGCACCGATCTGTAGTGCTTCGTTGTGAGGGGGGAGCATTTAAAATTATCTGGGATAGAGGATGCGCATTTTTTTACAAGACTCCCATTTTGTGGGATGGCCCTAGCCATTGATACCCATATGCCAGAGGAGGATCGGGTGGAGACTATGGCGGCGCGACATTGTACTCGGTCGAACCCTATGTCAGGTTCAATCATCTATATTAAGGCCATTGATGACTTATTGACTGAGTGCATCGTGACCATGGTGGTGAGGATCTACATATCCTTAGGTACTCAATGGATCACTGGAGGTCAGTTGAGGGTGGTGGAGCAGGTCCTGGATAGGGACCTGTTTGTATGGGGTGTGCTGATGCATACCAAGATGATGTCCCAGTTGAACTAGTGTCGGCGTGATGACTCTGGTGACTTTGTGTTTGAGTCCATGTTAGTGGCCTGGTTTTTGGATATGGTACCTCTGTTGCACCCATAGATTCTTCTGGAGCCAACAGGGTGACGAGAGTCATGATTGATGCGCTAGGCACACGTGTTGGCCTGACATGGAGGAGGGGAGGGTGGCCACTATTTCATGGCCATGGTTTTGCAAGTGTGGCGTCATATGCCATAGGTATGTGTGGCGTCATATGACAGGATCCAGACATGGTGCTACCTCCTGGGGAGGACTGGGACCAGAGAGGTATGTGTTGTATTTGTTTTAATATTTTCATAGATAGAATTTATCATACATGTATATGACTACTAACATTATATATAGTGTGTTTTTTCATATATTGGACCCCGAGGACGAGGGGAAGAGATCATCGGGGAGCCGACTCGATGGAAGCTAGCTCAACAGGAGCCTGCAGAGCTAAGGAATGGAAAGAGGCGTCAATGAGATGACACTGGTGTTGGACCAGCCAAAGAGCCACAGAGGGATGTTCTGGGCAACTTAGAGGATCTGTGTCGATGGTTTGAGCAGGTCCTACAGGGTGTTCCAGAGGACATAGGGGCCCACATCTAGGACGAGGAGGTCATGGACCAGTGTGTGGGGGTACCATCAGAGTGGAAGACATTGATTTGTAGAGCAACAATGGAAATGGAAGCAATGACTGGTCGACTGCCTCTTGGAGCTGGCGGGCACCCAGCTGGTGGGGCACCTCCGGCTAAAAGAGGACTTGGGGGGGAGATCTGGGGTCACCTTGAGTGCCAATTTTTTTATGTATATGGGTTTATGGGCCCAGTTTTGTATAGGGTAATGGATACCCAATTTTTGTACTCATAGGGGTGATGGGATTCATGAGCCTACGGGAAGTTGTATTTGTATATTTTTGTAAGACATTTTATGACCTCGATGATATATATATGGTGGATATTATTTGATCGCGTGTGTCTGTACTATTTTTGTTTTTATGATGTATGATGTCTATTTCCATCTGTTGAAAAATGTATGATGTTCTTTATACAATGTTGTTTACTATGATAAATGTCAATCTAATACTAGGTTAGCCATGTGATCTGCTACTTGATTGAGGCTTCTTGAAATATGTGTAAATGTGATGGAATCAAAGTTAAGATATAGGATTCTAAATTGCAGGTATTTGCAGAAGAGGCAAGGATCATGAACATGATACACATTGTTGAGATGGAGGACAACAAGTTGGGAATCTAATAGAAAGATAAGGTGACATGTGGTGGTTGTTGATTAAGGTTGGTTGTCATTGATGTCAACCCTTGAAGAAAGCCCCGTAGCACAAAGGTTTGGGTAATGGACCCAATATTGTTTGATGTAAATATGAATCATTATTGTTTTGTCATGATTGATAAGAAGTAAATATGGATGAACTCCAAAGTGGTCCCCTTATGGTGAAAACCCTCACGGGAAGACGCTTTGTGGAGTAAGAGAACCCATGCTTAATTGTGGAATAATGAGATGAAGGAAAGTGAACTTGTCAGGGATAATATCCTATATGGATATTTCTTGTCATGTCATTTCCAGTGGTATGTGGAACTTCACATAATTCCTCACGGTTAGAGAGTTATGGCCATGAGAAGTTGGAGACCCCAGGTTTGGGTAAAGGACTCAAGTTTGTTTGATGGGTAATGGTATGAGTTATGATATATTTTCAGATAATTCTATTATATATGGATACTACATGTCATTCCATTTCTGGTGGTATGTAGAACGTCACATAACTCCTCACGGTTTGAGAGTTATGGCCTTACGAAGTTGGAGGACCCTCATATGTCATCTAGAAGCCCCAAAAGGTCAAAGTAGTCAAAGTGGTTTAAGAGATTTTAAAAGGTAAATAATAAAGTGAAGTGATGAGTGTATTATAATTCAAAGTGAATAAGAAATAAATTATTTCAATAATAAATTTAATGGAGAAATTAGAATTGGACCCAACCCTAAAATAAGGAAAGTGGGCCAAGTGACCTAGAGGATGTTTTTAAGGAAGCTACTTGGAGAGTATAAATAAGAGGCAAGGCTCTCTCATTTGAATAAAACTTGAGCATATTGAATATCTATAGGTTTTTGAGGTAACTAAATTATATCTAAGCCGAAATTCTAAGGAAAGTGAAGAAAAGAAGGCCGAAATGCAAGGAAGGATAAATTCTTTTGATGGTGCTTTCTAAGGTATGTTATTTACAGGTCATCTCACTATTTTCGCTATAAATTTTTTTCTATAATGATTCAGATCCTGAAATGGATATGAAAGTGATTAAACATATCCAAGTATATGTGGTAAAAAAATCAGCTTGTGGGTCGTTGTATTTTGGGAGTTACACTTTGTGGAAAATAGGGTTTGTGGCCAATCCTGGAACTAGTCAAAATCAGGTGTTTCGGGTAAAAATGTCATAACTTCTTCATAACATATTCAAATTAAGTGAAAAAAAATGTATTGGTTAGGGTAAATTATTTAGTATGTTTTATAATAGTTTCAGATCAATTCACCAAATATTTTGTGCGGGGCACACTCTACAAGGTCACTCTCTAGAATAAGCCAGAATTCAGCAAGGTATGTCATTTTTGCTATAACTCCTTTTATTAGAGGTTCCAAGTAGTGAAAATTGGAGGAATTGCATAAAAAACACTGAATAACATTGTGTATTAGTTTCATATATTTATACATTACAGGTTCAAAGTTATTATTACTTCAATTTAGGGTTGTTGACTAATCCAAAACTAGGCATGTGAGACTAAAGAAAAGTTTGATGAAAATGTTAGTCTATTGTTTTTAAAGTTAAGGAAGGTTTGCAGGAATGTGATCATATACAACAGGTCTATTATAGAGATACAAATCATATTTGGATGATGAAATGGATGAGGGCTTTTGGTTGTGGTACATGTTGAGTACATGGTTGAGACAAGTAGTTGATGAGTTGGCGCACATACATGAGATGTATAGTTGATGATGTTGGTACATATTGATGAGTCATAGTTGATGAGTAG
>ML776712.1:394775-513067 GCA_009831015.1 Picea engelmannii | reverse complement strand
GGGGGGGGGGGGGGGGGGGGGGGAATCTGGGACAAGTGGTGTGGTGGTGTTCTTAGGGAATTCCTAAGGTAGTAGTTCTTCGACTGGTGGAACTACGAAGTGGGGAGGGGCCTCTCTGGAAGGAGTGGTGTCTTTGATTTCTATTTCGTTAGAGGAAACTTCACACACTTGTGCTAAAATAGAAGGGTCGTCGAGTGGTGGCACTCCATGATAAGTGCCTAACAAGGATGCGTCTTTGAATATTCCAGGACCAACGTTGATGACTGAAAAAGCATCTGATCTAGTGAGGACAAGGGGGAGGATGTTATCAATGTTGGTGGAATGATTAGGCTCGTAATGTGTAAGTTGGTAGATGGAGACAATTTCCCGTTATGGGGGAACATCGTCATTCAGAACACAGAAGAGGATAATTCCTTCATAGCATACATATAGCTAAGTCCGGACAAGATAGTGTAATCAAATGGGGTGTCGATAATTTCAATGTCAATCAGGATGGTTTTTCCTCCAAGTTCGACAGAGACATTTTGGAAGAGCCCTTCAGGGGATGATGGTCAACCATCATAGGCTCTCAGGGTGATGGTAGATGGTACTAGCGAAGTTGAGTCGAGTTTCTGCCATACTAATTTGGACATGATGCATGTGAATGCACCTTCATCGATGATGCACCAATGAACTATGATGTTCTATATTTTAACTGGGATCTGAAAGGCTACCAGGGAAAGGAGGCGTGGTTCTCCGCTATCTAAATCAAAGGTGATTAGTCGAGTATCAACATGGTCAACTACCCCCAAGGCAGAACTAAAGGATTTGTGTTATGTCGGACATGTTTGGAGGACCTCTAACATAGACATGGATGCAAGAGATTGTGCTAATTTGTCGACCAGACTGTAGTTATGGGCTGCCCTAGCATGAGGGTTATGTACATTCTGTCCTAGAGGTATGTAGGGTATACAAGGATTTGGTTTAGTATTAGGGCGTGGGATAATCAATGGTTGTACAATTGTAGCTGGAGTTGTTTATGAGGTGGTTTGGGTAGATTCAAGAGGCATTTTGTATGGATGACTGCAT
Organism: Picea engelmannii; assembly: GCA_009831015.1. Taxonomy (NCBI): domain Eukaryota; kingdom Viridiplantae; phylum Streptophyta; class Pinopsida; order Pinales; family Pinaceae; genus Picea; species Picea engelmannii. The sequence continues at coordinate 511,999 of ML776712.1, read as the reverse complement.
GTTTGTAGAAGAATATCCTCTTCACTAGTAAGGAGGATACTATGATCGACTAGATTTTCGGGTTGATTAGGCCCTGGGTTTTGATATTGCCCCATTTTTGGTGGAGCAGGGTTCACCTCATGTTGGGGGTTCATCACACCTTGGTGGGGAATGGGTTTTTTCAAAACAGTCAGAGGTGGTGGTTGCAAATAATGTTGTGGGGCCTGTTGGGGGGCAGGTGGTGTCGGAGGGTGTTGTGTGTTCATGGATGCTTTCATTCATTTGTAATCGGAAATTTGGGGGAAGTGGTGAGTATAATGTCCATACTCACCACATAGATTGTAAGGGAAGTTAGTTCTGAGGTTATTTTTCTTCCCTTGGAGTGGTTGATTGTTATTGTTGCCCCCTTGGGGGTTCTGGTTGCCTTGATTTTGATTGCCCCCAGTGGGATGGTTTTGTTGGGGGTTATTTCCTCCTGGTCCCGGGTTGTTATTGTTTTGGTTTTTTCCTTTATTATTGGAATTATTCGGCTAATGGGATAGATTTTTCATATTCAACCATTCAAAAGAATGAATCTGTTGAATGGGGGAGGGATGAAAAAATTTAACGCTGACGTGTGGTTGTTATGGTGGAGGAACAATCGACTGGGGAGGACCAGGAAATGGAAAATATGGATTGTTTTGTGGAGACAATCCATATGGCGTATAGGAAGTTGAAGTACCTCCGCTACGATCGGGATTATATACGGGTGTTGGGGGAGGACCCGTACTTGATTGAGGGACCAGATGCATCATGGGTACTGGTGGGGGTCCCCCTAACGGTGGAGGGGAAACAACAAGAAATTATTGTTGGTGAGGGGGAGGAGGTAATAGGATGTCCCTCCATATGGTTGAGGATACTGATTTGTACCATAAGTAGGTGACAAGTGGTTGTAAGGGTTGCGGTGTGTCATAAAACCAATCAACCCATCCGCAGCATGGAACATCCCAAGTTTGTCCTGGCCTAATGGTAGGGGCCTCAGTGCATCAAGAAATACTATATATAAGTAACCTGATTGGGCATAAATGAGGTCGAATTGTTGGGCCTTGTTGATGGCTTCCTCTTCTGATTTAGGAAAAGTGGATGCTACATCTTTGGAAATAACATAGACGAGTGACTTGAGAAACCAATCGAGACGTTGTTCTTTGTTGGTTTCTTCTTTACACAAACTACATCATCGCCGCCATTCATGGATGTGGTTGGCGATATGGATAATATTGGTTTTTTTGAACTCGGACAGAAATTGTAATCCAGTATCATGACGAACTGGTAATTCAAAAAAAGGACAAAAAGGCCTTTGCCAGTGATTCAAAGGTCACATGGGACCCTGATTTTTTGTCCACGTACCAATTCATGGATGATTTTAGGGGCTAAATTTTTCTCATGGGCTAATTATACATGGTTTTTCCAAAAATGAGATTCTCTATTTTAAAAATGATTTTCCCAAATTATATACGATAAAATTATTTTACCTTAAAAATTGCCAAAATTTTATAAAAACTATATAAAATCCTTAGAAATTTGAATATTTTTACAAAAATATCGCCAAACATTTATAGTTGACATATGAAGGATTAGTAAGATTCTCCAAGGTTTCTACATTTTAAAATAAATTTCCATCCTTAAAATCATCTCTACGTACCATTTGGCTGATGAACCAGTGAGATTTCTTTGAAATAACCTCAAGCATATGGAATCATCCATGATGTTGTTTGAAGGTCACCATAAGTGGAAGGTCATAACATGGTTGGTGGGGTCTTCCCCTAGTTTCCCTTCAAACTTCAGAATGTCTGACAATAATTTGGTAGGCATATTGGGCCAAGTGGCATCATGTAAAATGGGATCATTCATGAGTTTGGTTAAATCAGGAATGTTGAGGGATGCCAAGTATGGCAAGGGGAGATTTGGTGGAGGATTAGCTCTAGCCATTGTGTGTGTAGGTGGTGGACATGTCCCTTGAGAGGGATTTGGTGGGTGTGTATTTCTTCCTTGAGAACAAGTTTGACTCCTGCCTCCTTATGTAGGAGAGCCAATGTATGGATTTCCTTGGGTATGTGACCCAAGCAAAGTGGAACTAAGTAAATTTGATCCCAATATAGTAGCACTCACTGGGTGTGTGATGGTTGAGCTAGTGAGTTGGAAATATTAGGGACCCCTCCTAGAATAGGAGGCAGATTCTACAAGCATCTAGAATGACGGGGATGCTATGGTTCCCCTATGGTTCTGACTATCAAAGTGAATGTGTGCAAATGGTGACAAGAGAGAAATAAATGAACCAGATCTTTTTACCTTCAAAAAATAGTATAACTCACAATTGCATGTAATCAAATGAACATCATACATAAATCAACCATAAAGTAAAAAATCATGTGGATAGGTGTATTTTGTCTGCATGGGGGAACTATAAAAGAAAATGCTCATCTCCTAAAAGACATATCGTCCTTTCTCTCAATTTAGCACTGGGCCTTCCAATAACACTCGACAGTGGGGTCTGAAGCCACCGGAAGAGGAACTAGTGAATGTTGAAGTAATCAGTTATAATGAGGGGTAGAGGGTGCATATCCCAAAAGAACTGGTGATATTTCCCAATAGCCACACAAAATCTGATCAAGGTGCGATTGCAATCCACAATCGCCACCTAGTTGGATATCCTATGTTTGGCCACTAACTACCTCAGTCAAAGTGCGAAATTTAGATTTTTTGCCTAAGAAATGGGTCACGGGTTGGATTCCATCAAAAGAGCTAGGTGACTTAAGGAGGTATGCACAGAACAACTGGACCTCAGCCTTCAAACCTTCATGGGTATCTCCCCACCTTATGGTATAGGAACACTTGACTTGGAGGATTTTAAAGATCCCTATTATCAACTTCTATTTTTTCAAAATGTGAGAACCTAATAATGGGGGGGTATTTGGATGCTTACCCTTGAGATCCTACCTAGACTAAAAATTTATTTTGGCACCTCCTGTGGAGGAAAATTTAATGCATTCTTAGAAATTTTTTAGATGTGGTGGGATGAGAGATTGGGGTCATGGACCAAACTCGTTTGAATTAAATTGGTGTGGATAATTTCCAAAGAAGTAGTCGGATCTTTCAGAATTCCTTTGAAGAAATCCTACTTCGACCTTCACTATTCCAATAGAAATTATGTGTGTGAGAAGTGGCTTTGTGTGCAAGAAAGTAAAAAGTGTGCAAAATATTTTACTAAGTTAAATATGAGATTGCAGCATGTGGACTTCCTGTGTTCCTTAAAAACATTCTTACCTAGCTTACTATGTTGCTTTGGTACAACCTTGCAGAATATTTAAAGCCCTAAAGAACTAGCAATGTGGACATATGGGTCCTTACAAATCCTTTAAACTCCCTACAATGTTGTCTATACTAAGAAATATTTTAAAACTATCCTAGAATTGTAGACATGTGGGCATGTATGGGCCTGTTATTTGATCTTTTAAACTTTCCTAGAGTGTTTTCTAAACTAAGAAAACATTTAGAAACTATCCTAAGATTGCAAACATCTGGGCATGTACGGGCCCTTACAAAGCTTTCAAATGATTTCCAAAACTAAGAGGAACCCTAGGGGGGCTTTGTCCTCTCCGAATGATTTCTTAAGCGAGATGAAGTTTCCTTTCAACCACCTTTTCTGATTCTCGAGATCACACTATGGTGCGGGGGAATAACATACTTGAGGGTTAAAATTAATTTCTAGTCCCGAATTAATTGATAGTGTTTGAAAAAGAAATAACTTCAACTCAAAATTTTAAATGCCAAATGAGCCATCCATGTGGCAACAAAGAAAAGAGAAGAATAGTGATTCTTTTTACACCTAAGTGCTTATGTTATCTAACTTTTCTTGTGAGAAAGGACTCTAAGTGAAGTGTGATTTCTTTACAAAGTGCAAGAAATTAAAATCTGAAGGAAATGGGCCCTCAAACTATTCATAAATCCCTTACAATTTGCCAAAACTGGACATATGCGTGAGCTACAGTTCTAAAAGGCGCGTAGAGGGTGAAAAATGTGTAGACTAATGAAGTCTTCCACACACACAGTACGCAGAGTGCACGTCTATGTGCCTTGAAAGCCACACACTTCCTATCACGCGCCAAGCAAGAAATTTCCAAGTGAAATTCTCTTGCCTTGGCTCTGAATTTTGAATTTGGAAGGTTAGACTAGGCCAGTTTTGGTACCTGCATATCAAAACAATTAAAAAGAAGTGCTCTCAATACTTAAAAAGGGAAGAATTTGATACCAATCCCCAGTATGGTCATCAATCTATTGTGTTAGTTTTTCCACATGGGTGAGCAAAAAAACACAACACTTGCTTGCTTATTTAAGTCAGTTAGACAAGACAAAAGTTTGTGAGTTGATTATATAACCAAATACACATGAAAAAAATAAATAAAACTAAAAACAACTAAGAAATAAATGTTAGAGAAGCTTGGAAGAACTAGAACCATGAAAAACAAAAAATGACCAATATATAGCTACCAATGGATATTGATAGGCTAAACATTGTAGAGAAAGGAAGGGACTTGTGAGTCCCCTCTTCCTCCTTGGGAGGGCTCTTGAGTTCCCTAATATAGAGATCTTCTCTTCATGCAATGGAAAGTGATAATGGTGAAGAAATACAATGCCAATTCCCTCAAGAGGTGAGTGGAATGGCCCTTGCTATAGTGCTTGAATGATTCAAAGAGAAAAGAGAATTTTCAAAGAAGAATTCTTGCAGCATAAAAATACCTTGAAGTTATTATTTTTCTAGCACACCCATGGCACATATTTATAACATCCATTCATGGCAAGATATAATTGGTTCATAGTGTGAACAAGGGGCCTTTTAGGGCACTTCCTAGTCCGTGACTAGCCTCCAAGCTAGATTTTTCTCAAATATGAGTGTCAAATCGTGTTGGGGGTCGGACTAGAAGTGGTTGAGAGGCCGAAAATATTCATAAATGCGTAGTTCATAGAAGTGTGTGACTTTTCTCGCAGACAATCGTGCATCTTGCATACAATGCGCATTGAGGGATATGTTAGCCTGCGCATTCTACGCACGCTTCCTTTGGTGAATTTGTGCACTTTGATTTTTGAACCAAGTATATAGTTTTTTTCTTTTTGGATGGATTTTGGTGTTGTAGGTGGACTAATTGATGTTGTAATTGATGTCTTTATTCGACCATTATGTGCAATGTTGCGGACGATTTTTCAATGATAACAAGAATCTCCTTTGCACACTAGTCTTTCTTTGTTTCTAGTTACTTGTCCGTCTTCATTTAGCTTGTTTTTGAAGACCCATTTTGTCCCAATCACAATTTTATCCTTTGGTATTGGAACTAGTTCCCATGTCTCATTCTTCTCTATTTGATTTAGTTCTTCTCCCATAACCTTGATCCAATGTTCATCATTTTTGGCTTCCTCAAAGTTACTTGGTTCAACTGTGGACAATAATGAAAAATGCCCTTGTTCAAGTGTCTGTGCTTTCCTTCTTCTTGTGTTTTCTACTTTGGAACTTCTATCTCCAATGATTTGTTATGGTGGATGATTCTTCTAAACCCGACGATCATGTGTCCTAGAATGTGTCTGAAAATATTGTTCGTTGTTTTATTCTTGTTCCACTTATGTTTGCTTCTCTTCTTATTGTTGTTCTTCTTCTTCCTCTTCTTCTTACTTTAGTTATTCATTTTCTCATTCTTCAAAAATGTTTAAATTTATGCTTTCCTTCCTGTTCTTCAATAAGTATGTTTCATCAAATTTTACATTGATGATTTCCACTATATTGTTGAGTCTTAGATTTTAGCACTTATATGCTTTTCTTTCACATGAGTACCCAAAAATATGCCTTCATCCTCCAAGGAGTCAAATTTTCTAATCGTCTTGTCTTCCCTTTTTATGTAACACTTTCTTCCAAAGACTCTAAAGTTCTTGACATTGGTCGATGTTCCTTTCCATAACTCATATTGATTCTTATCATTGTTACTTTTGATCAATCCTTTGTTCAATATACGAATGGTTGTATGCACTGTTTTTCCCCAAAATATATCAGTTAGCTTGGAGTCATTCAACATGGTTCTGGCCATTTCTTGTACAGTTTTTTTTTTCTTTCAAAAATTCCATTTTGTTGAGGTGTTCTAGTTGTTGAGAATTGTATTTTTATTCCCTGTTCTTCACGGAAATCCCTAAATTTATTTGAAGTAAAATCACCTCTATTATTTGATCTTAAGCATTTGATTTTCAAATCAGTTTCATTTTCAACCAATTCCTTGAATACCTTGAAACATTCGAAAGCTTCTGACTTTTTCTTGTGGAAGCAAAACCAAGTCATTCCGGTGTAGTCATCAATGAGTAGCATGAAGTGTTGTTCACCATCCAATACCTTTTTTATTATGGGCCCACATAAATCAGTGTTTATAATCTCCAATGGTTTTGTCGTAGAGTATTCCTTTGTCTTGAATTCAACTTTTGTTTGTTTTCCATGTTCACAGTGCTTGCACATAGTATTTGTTGGCTTTGTAATTTCTGGCATTTCTCTTACAACTTGCTTCTTGTTGATCTTGACAATATTATCAAAGTGTATATGGCCCATTCTCCTATGCCAAAGAAAAATTTCATCTTCTTTTCCCAAACAACATCTTTCTGCCAAATTTCATATTCTTTTCCCAAACAATATCTTTCTTCTTCAATCTCATTCAAGAAGTATATGTTGTTTGGATTCCTTGTCACTATTTCCACTAGTCTGCATGATCTTTCTTTCCTTATTTCACATTATTTTGAATCGAATATAAGTGTGTGTCCCTAATCACACATTTGGCTGACACTTAGAAAATTATGATTCATATTTTCAATAAGTAGGACATTTTCTGCCACAACATATTTGTTTCCAAGACTGACTATGCCTTTTCCTATCATTTTTTCCGAGTTATCACTACCAAACGTGACAGACCCCACTTTTTATTTCTTTAATGTTACAAATATGTTTTTGGATCTATTCATATGCTTTGAGCATCCACTTTCATTATACCAATGGCTTCTTCTATTTTGGGCTTGTAAGGAAAACCCACATTCCTCAACCTTCAAATCTTCTTGCTTCCTTTTTCAAGTTCTTTGTTGTTCTCATATATGATTGAAAGGAACATGCCTAGTTTCCCTTGAAGAAATTATCAAATCACTTCTGCAATTTATAGCTATGTGTCCAAAATTGTTACATTTGTAGCATTCAATTTCATAATCCATAACACAAAAAATGTTATAATTCATGTCAAACGCCTCACGAGGCTTTCTGGGATAATTTCTTGGTTACTACCTTTGTTAACATGTCTGCAGGATTATGGCTAGTATGTATCTTTTCCAAATTCAAATGTCCATCTTCCAAGATGGATTGTATGAAATGGTACCTAAGTTGTATATGCTTAGTATTAGAATGGAAGGATAATCCCTTTGCAAGATGAATGACACTCTCACTATCATAGTACAACCTATTATTCTCTTGCTTCTTTTCCAATTCCTCCATAAACCTCTGTAACCAAATCATTTCTTTACCATCCTTTGTAGCAACAACATGCTCTGCTTTCATTGTTGAAAGTGCAACAACATTTTGCAGTTTCAAAATCCAACTTATTGTTGTTCCACCCACAGTAATAACATACCATGTAGTGCTCCTTCTACTATATTTATCACCTGCCATATCTGAATCAACATATCTCTGTAGAAAAATCTCTGAACCTCCAAAACATAATGCATGAGTAACAATACCTCTCAAATACCTGAGAATCCACTTTACTACCTCCCAATTTTCTTTACCTGGATTGTTCATATACCTGCTCACAACTCCCACTGCATCTACAATATCTAGTCTTGTGCACACCATAGAATACATCAAGTTGTCAACTATTGATGAATAAGGGATCATGGTCATGTATTATATCTTCTCCTGTGTTTTGGGACGCATTTCCTTGGTTAATTTGGAATGGCTTGCCAAAGGTGTACTAACTAGTTTTTCATACGGCATTCTAAACCTCTCCAACACCTTCTCTATGTACTCACCCTGAGACAATGTCAATTTTTTATTTTTCTTGTCTCTTTTTATTCTCATACCAAGGATTTTATTTGCAGCACTCAAATCCTTCATCGCAAATGAATTAGATAATTTCTTCTTGAGCACATTTATATCCTACATGTTAGACCCTACAACAACCATGTCACCTACATACAATAGCAAGATAATATAGGTTCCATTTTCTAGCCTTTTAAAATAAACACAGTGATCAGAATGACATCTACTATAATCTTGTTCTATCATTAACCTATCAAAATTCAAATACCACTTCCTTGGAGATTTCTTTAGGCCATACAATCTCTTCTTCAACTTGCATATCAAATTCTCCTTTCTTTTGACCTTATACCCCTATGGTTGCTACATATAAATCTCTTCATCCAAATCCCCATGGAGAAAAGTTTCTTTTACATCTAAATGTTCAAGATGAAAATATTTGTTTTCCAGAAGACTTAAAATAGTCTTAATTGAAGTCATTTTAACAACAGGAGAAAACATTTCATCAAAATCTATATCTTTCTTTTGTGAAAAACCCTTTACAACAAGCCTGGCCTTGTACCAATTTTTTCCTCCATCTTCTTCCTTCAACCTGTAAACCCATTTATTTTGCAATGCTCTTTTTCCTGCAGGAAACTGAACCAAGTATCAAGTTTGGTTATTTACCAAGGAATCCATTTCCTCTTTCATTCCTTGCACCCACTTCTTTTTAGTGTCTACCTGCATCGCTTCTTCATAACTTTCTGGTTCACCAGAGTCAATCAACTATAAATAGTACAATGAAGGAGAGTATCGTTCAGGGGGTATACTTAACCTGACATATATTCTAACAAAACTTGCATGAGTTTGAGGTACCTATTGCTCATGTTGTTGTACATTTTGATTTTCTCATACCTTTGAAATTTCATTTTCTTTGATTTCATCAAACACCGTGTATTATGGTTTTTCTTTTTCATGTTTCTTCCCCTGTAACTGATCTTTGTACATGAACTTATCATTGAATATGAAATCTCTAATCCTAATGATTTTGTGATTTTCATAATCCCATAAATGATAACCAAAATCATTAACACTGTATCCAATAAATATACACTTCTTGGATTTTGCTTTAAGCTTTGTTCTATTTTCTTTATCAATATGGACAAATGCTTCACAAGCGAAAGTCTTCAGAAATGAATAGTTTACCTTTTCACCTATCCATGCCTCCTCTGGGATGACACCATCCAAATAACTTGAAGTTCCTTTGTTTATTAAGTAAACAACAATATCTACAACATTTACCCAGAATTGTAAGGGCAACCCAACATGAAATCTCATACTCCTTGCACGTTCCATGATTGTTTTGTTCATCCTTTATGACACACCATTTTCTTGTGGTGCTCCTAGAACTGTCTTCTCTCTATGAATCCCATGGTATGAACAATAATCATCAAACTCCTTGCTGCAATATTCACCTCCATTGTCTGATCTGAGACACTTCAACTTTTTTCCTGTCTCATTCTCAACCAAAGCTTTCCATTTCTTAAAAGTGTCTAAACATCAGATTTTTTTCGTATGGAATAAACCTAAGTTTTTCTAGTTGCATCATCAATAAAAGTAACATAATAATGAGAGCCTCCAAGAGATGATACATGATCTTGTCCCCATACATTTGTATGAAAAAGATCCAACTTTTCACTCTTCTTTTCTTTTCCGACTTTGAGAAATATGACTCTCTCTTTTTTTCCATAAACACACTACTCATAGAAATCCAAATCAACTTGTTTAAGATCTGGAAACAAATTCCATTTGTGAAGTATCTACATCCCCTTCTCATTCATGTGTTCAAGCCTATGATGCCAGAGTATTGTATCTACTCATGTAGAAGCTAAAGAGATAGAAGAGTCAACATTAACAATACATAAATACAATGTATCTACCTTCTCCCATTTTCCATTACCAATGATCCTTTAGTGACCTTCCACGCCTTATCTGTAAATATAGATATAAATCCTTCACTTGCCAACTACCATGTTGAAATTATATTTCTTCTTAGATATTATATGTCCCACCTCTTTCAGTAACCATTGGTTTCCATTCTTTTTCTTTATTTTTACCTTACTCATTCCAACCATTTGACATGGTTCATCATCACCCAAATAAACCTGTCCAAAATCACCTTGAACATAATATTGGAAATATTTCCTATGGGGCGTGGCATGAAATGAAGCCCCTGAATATATTACCCAAGATTCAGTAATGTTATCTAAAGAAATAATAAAAGCATCATGTAACACATCACATGTTACAATTGCTTCCTGATTTTTCTCATGTTGTCGATCTCTTTTTTTCTTTGGAGCTCTGTAGTCTTTCTTCATATGTCCTTTCTTCCCAAAATTCCAACACTCTATCTTTCCTAGTATGGATTTGGATCTTCCCTTCCTAGAATTCTTGTGGTTCCCTGAGCCCTTTCCTCTATCCTTTTGTCTTCCCCTATTCTACACGGTCAACACATTACCAGATGTATCACCTACGCTTTTTCATCTCATTTCCTTGCTAAGGATAACACCAACAACATCATCAAATTTCAGAGGGTTTGAACCAGTGATAGAGTTACTTACAACCATGATCAAGACATTCCATCTTTCTGGCAATGAGCACAAGATTAAAAGAGCCCTAAAATCATCATCAAAGTCCACTTTTACAGAACTTAACTAATTAGTAACCGTATTAAATTCATTTAAATGATCGGCAACAAACCCACCTTCTGACATCATCATATTAAATAATCACTTCATTAGAAATACATTATTGGAGGCCAAGGGATTTTCATATAGTTTAGCTAATTCCTTCATCATATCCTCCGTTGTCATTTCTTTTGAAATATTGATATCCACCGATGCTTCCAGGAACAATTGTATCGTTCCCAGTGCCTTTATGTCAAGAATATCCCATTCTTGGTCCTTCATAATCATTGGTTCTTTACTTTTCCACCCAACAGTAGGAAAATATCCTTCTGATATAGATAGTATTCCATTTTCATCTTCCATAATTGGTAGTTTTGGCCGTTAAATTTCTCAACCTTAAACTTTCTATCTTCTGCCATTGCTCCCACTCGAACTAGGAACCCTCTTTTCCTGTGACTTACCTTTGGCTCTGATACCAGTTGTGAGAAAAACAAGATCACCGAGAAACAAAATAAAACAAATGCATAAATAAAACACAGAAGATACACAATACAATAGAGACATATATATATATGTGGTTCACCCAGTGTGGGATACGTCCACTAGAGAAATTACCAAGTCCTTCCTTTTTATTATCCAACAAAATGAAGGGATACAACCTACAACACACCCGTTGTAACTTCCTCCTCTTTCTCTCACAGTCTCCTCTCTCTCAGAATACAATATTCCATAACACACAATCACAATACAATTCCCTCATAAAATAGGGTTGTCTTCTAGGGAAAAAAACCCTAACATAACTTTTATCGTCATATCTGCGACCTTATGAACGGTCTAGATTGACTACAAAATTACAATATTTGAATTGAAACACACAAAAAATTTGTTCCCCTCAAGGCCCGGGGGCCATGAATTGTGTATACTACAGTTTCTTTGACCTGCATATGAAATAGGAAGATAATCAAGCTCCACAACCAACATAACCCACAATGTAGGGATCTCTTTCTTGCATCTGATCCAAATCTACACAAACTCAAGCGATCTAGACCTTGATTTGAAGGTTATTCTCCACTTGGATAATGTTCTATAATGATCATATCTCATGTGGATCAATCACTAGTAGGATCATCTCATCTCATACTATGGGAAAGAAATATGGATAATAGGAAACAACTCACCGATGATAAGAAATATTTAACTATAGTTCATGTAGTATTGTACTTAATTGCATCACACATGAATTACTATGGAAATCCTTCTCTCTCTTTTTTAACAAAATTGATGTCCTTGTTAGAAAATAAACAACAATCAATAATAAACTTAACATATCTCATGTTAAAAATACCAAACATAATAAAAATGGCAGAAATAAACAAGAACAAAACACCATAAATTTTATGTGGAAAACCCAGCAATGTACTAGGAAAACCCACGAGGAAAAGATCAACAAATTTTATTTTTTAGCAACATACATACATCAAGCTTCAACTCAACTATTATTTTCCTCTACTCTTTGTGCATGAGCAAGAGTACATATATATAGGCTCTCATAGAAGAAGGTAGACAAATACCATGGGCATAATACCATGGGCTACCAAAAACCATGGGTCCAAAACCACCACTGTATACTAAACTCATTTGACTCAATCCTTGATTCAAGGTTAATGTAACATTCTAGAAGTATAAAGAAGTCATAAAAGGTATTATATTTTATTTTATTTGGTCTCACATACAACAATCTCCCACTTGATACCAAATAGAAGCTTAGGTGAATAATTTTGTTATTGTTTCTATCTCCTTACTATTGATCCAGACCCAAAACACCTTTCATGATGTTTACATCATGCCAGCCAAGGTTTTCCAAAGCTCCTTCTTATCCCTTGGAAAAGTCTTTGTTAACATATCAGTTGGGTTGCCTTTTGTGTGTATTTTCTCCAACTATAGAAGACCATTATTTATCACTTGGTGAATCCAATGATATCTGAAATCAATGTGCTTTTTCTTGGAATAGAAGTAGGGATTTTTGGCAAGATGGATTTCAGTTTGGCTATCACAATTCAGTACATACTTTTCTTGCTGCAAACCTAGTTTCTCCAAGAACCTCCTCATCAAAAGGATTTCCTTACATTCATCAATTGTTGCAATATACTCAACCTTTGTGGTAAAAAGAGCCACCACCTTTTGCAATCTATATACCCATGAGATTGAAGCCCCTACAAAGGTATAGATGTAGCATGTTGTGGTTTTTCTATAATCCACGTCACCTTCCATTGTTGGAAGATTGATTGTTGTCATTGATGTCAACCCTAGTCATGGGTTTTGGACCGCAAGATTGATAAAGTTATTTGGACATGAAGGAAAATGCACATGCATATACAACACCCATGAATGGATAGTATACATCATGTTGTTTCCGGTGGTATGTGGCACGTCACATGGATCTTCATGGTTGAGGAGAAATGAATTTTTGAAGATGACAAAGTGAATTGAAAAAGGAAGTACATGTAGGCCCTGAAAATAATTAGAAAATAAGAAAGTGTCAGGTCAGCCCTAATGTTAAAAGGAAGTGACATAAATGGTATAAATAAATATCATTATACATTCATTTGATACAAGTCGAATTTCAAAGTGAATAAGAAGTAAAAGAAGGCCGGATTTCAAGGGAGGATGAAATCTTTTGGTGATGTGTTCTAAGGTATGTTATTTTCAGGTAATCTTACCATTTTTGCTATAAATTTTTTTCTAGAACGATTCATATGGTGAAATCGCTATTGTATTGAGAATACATATCAAGGTACCTCTGGTAAAAATTTCAGCTCTTGATTCGCTATAATTATGGAGATACACTCTGTGGAATATAGGGTTTGTGACTAGTCCTGAAACTAGTCAATAAACAAGTGTTCTGGGTAAAACAGTCATAACTTTTTCATACAGACTCCAAATTCAGTGGGACCACTTCCATTGGAAAGAGTACGGATTTTAGTTTCTTGTGTGCGAGTTTCAGAATTAGATGTTAAATATTGAGCGCGGGGCATGCTGTACAAGTTGGGTTTTCTGAACAGACCAGAATTGAATAAAGTCTACCATTCTTTCTATAACCTCTTTTTGGGGAGGATTCAAGGAGTGAAAATTAGAGGAGTTTCAGAGAATANATGGTGATGATTTAATGTAAAGTTTTATTATCTCTCATATATTCTTGGGTGGAAGGAAGGGGCAAGGATAGAGAGTTCAAATATCTCTTGATATTGGAGGATTGTATATTCCTCTTGGAGGTTTATCCCTCCCTTTACATTTGAAAGTTGTAGCTACCTTTGGAAGTCATTACTTCCCTTGAACAAAAACTATTGATTATTTTTCATATATTGTGCATGGTGTATTGTGGTGTATTGGTGTAACACTTATACTATTGTTCATTGTTCATTGGATATAATTGAATGGTTTAAGTATAAGTTGAAAAAGGTTTTTAAATTGTACTGGATACTGATTCACCCCCCTCTCAGTATCAACATCCATATCAACATCTGTAAATCCTTCCAACAAGGTATCAATACCTAAAAAACACAAGAAATAATTATGTATCTTAAAACACATTTAAGTGCATTCCAATGTTCCTTGCTTGGGTTCGCAAGAAACCTACTTACTACTCCCACTGAATTTGAAATGTCAAGGTGAGTGCATACCATTGCACACATTATGATTCCTATTGCTGAAGCATATGGAATATTGGACATTTATGTTTATGCTTCAATACAAGTGGGGAATTATTTAGTTGTTAATTAAATATGAGAAGCAAGTGATGTACCTATAGGTTTTGCATCAGCCATATTAAATTTTTCCAATAATTTTCCAAGCTATTATATTTTCTGACACCCAAATTTTCTTTCTTTTCCTGTCACGTATAATTTTCATCCCCAAGATATGCCTTGTTGGTCCTAAATTATTCATTGCAAAGGTGTTTCTTAATTCTTCTTTTAACTTGTTAATCGTCAACTTATCTTTTCCGACAATCAACATGCCATCAACATATAATAATAAGACAATGAAATTTCCATTTTTATCTCTTTTAATGTATACACAATGATTTTCATTTAGCCTCTTTAAACCATGAACAAGCATAAAAGAGTCAAATTTCTTATACCATTGAGGAGGGGCTTGTTTCCGCCCATATAAACCTTTCTTCAACCCGTAGACCATATTTTCTCTACCTTTTTCAATAAATCCTTCTGGTTGCTCCATATATATATCTTCTTCCAAATCTGCATGTGGGAAGGATATCTTAACATCTAATTGCTCCAATTCTAAATCTAGAGAAGCTACAAGACCAAGTACTACTTGTATTGATGGAATTTTGACAAATTGGGAAAAAAATTCTATAAAATCAATACTTTGTTCTTGCCCAAATACTTTCACCACTAGCCTTGATTTAAATCTTTGTTGATTTTCCTATCCTTCATGTTTTATTCGATACACCCACTTATTCTTTAAAACCTTTCTTCCTTTTGGCCATTCAACCAAATGCCACATATTATTATCATGTAGGGATTTTAACTCTTCTTTCATATCAGTTTTCCATTTGATGATATTTTCTCCTTCACATGCTTCATGAAAATAATAAAGTTCACCTTCATTAGGGAAAAAACAATTCTCGGAAAGGATTTTTAGGCCAATTTTAGTCATGTTCCCAAGTATTTTGTGCCACAAATCTATTGTAGGATCCTCCTTTGTAACAACAACAATATCTTATTTCTGCAGTTTTGATTTTGATGTGTAGAGAGTGTTTATTTTCTTCCCCTTTGCAACAACCAGTGAACCCTTTACAATTTTCCAGGCCCACTTGCTAAACACTATATGGCATCCTTCATGATGTGGCTTCCTAGCTGAAACCAAATTCATTCCAAGTTTTGGTACATGCTTGACCTATATAAGCAATAGACTACAACCATATTCTATCTTTATTAGAACATCTCCTACTCCTTCAATATTACAAATACTTTTATTACCCAAGCAAATCTTACCCATTTTACCATATTTATAAGAAATAAAAAAAATTGTACTTTGGGTAGCATGGTGGCAATCTCCAGAATCTAAAATCAAATCACTATCATGACTAGAAATATAAAGGCATGCATCCTCACAAGAAACAATGATTAATACCTCACCATCTAATGAAACATACGATAGTTTCTTCATTATTGTTGTTGTTGGTTTCCTTTTGCTCCCTTTTTAATATCTCACAATCTTTTATGGCATGGCCAAGTTTTCCGCAATGATAGTAGGCTATTCTTTAATTCCTAGACTTTTATCTACCTCTAGAGATGGATTGCCTTGATTTATTTCTATTTGGTTGTCTTCCGTAGTCACCAAGGGTTAATGCCTCAATATTTGACATTTCCTCTCATGTAGATTTCCTACACATCTCTTCATTTAATAAACTATTAGAAACATCTTCAAAACACAATTTACCTTTCAGTGGAATATTACTTATGGTGACAACAAAGTTCTACCAACTATCAAGCATTGAGCTCAAGAGTAGGAGGGCTTGGATCTCATCATCAAATACAATTTTCAACAAAGTGAGCTGGTTCAACACCATGTGCAACTCACTTAAATTTTCAGCTAATGGGATCCATTCCTTCATTTTGAGGTTAAACAACCTCTTCATAAAAAATATTTTGTTGATTGTTGTGTCTCGTTCATACAAATCATGAATCTTTTTCAATAATGACTTGGTTGTGTTTTCTTACAAAACATGGAAGTATATTGTGTCTGCCAAATATTGCCAGACAATGGAAATTATCTTTTGATCTAAATTCTCCCATTTGTCATCGATCATCAGTGAGGGTTTCTTTGATTTTTCCTCAATCGACAATTGTATATCTTTTAGGGTCAGTATATATTCCATTTTTACCTCCATATGGTGAAGTTTACCCCGATAACCTTTTCAATGTTTATCATCGACTCCATTGCAACCACATATAAATGAACCCTACAGACACTGAATATCCAACAAAAACTTCACTTTGATACCAATTGTTAGAAAATACAAAACAATCAATAATAAACTTAAACATGAAAACCCATCAATGTACTGGGAAAAACCACGGGGAAAGGATCAACAAATTTTATTTATTAGCAACATACATACATCAAGATTCATATCAACTCTTGCTCTCCTCTATTGTTTGTGCGTGAGCAATAATACACATATATAGGTTCTTATAGAAGAAGGTAGACAAATACCATGGGCACAATACCATGGGCTCAAAACCACCACTATAGACTAAACTAATTTCACTCATTCCCTGAGTCAAGATTAACTTTACATTCCAAAAGTATGAAGAAGTCATAAAAAGTATTATATTTTATTTTAATATCCCTCACATACAACATTCCTTGTTATTAAAGATGTTGATTTGTAAGCTTGATAATGAACTTGCTATTATTTTATTTTGGGAAGGTAAAGATTCAATAGAAATAATCTAGCGAGGATGAAATAAAGAATGCTTTTCTCAAGTTAATAAAAAATATATCAACGAGATCAAGTTTGATGCCAAGGCAAGTATCAAGAAATATGAAATGCTTGTGATATTTTCAAAGACACGAAGAAACAAGCTATATATGATACCAATTGTCAAAAACAATTGTTGGGTTTAGTGCAGATTGTTCCCTCTGGTCTCCTTAGCTCCAAATTGTGCTTGAGTGCAATGGATTTGAAGATTCTTCAATAAGGAAACAACCACAAATGCATATTGATCTTCAACAAGGGCATATTGATCTTAGGCATCAATTTGACTATTCTCCACTTGAGCAAGTAGATCTATGACTCAGATCTACCGTAGATGAATGATATACCATAGATCTATGAATCAAATCTCCATGAATCTCATGGATTACTACCATGGACTTACATTCAACTCAATACTATTCACAATGAACCTCTCATGGATAACTAACATGGAGGTATCATGGAGTTATCAAGCCCGTAAGACTCAATGAGCTTTGATACCATGTTAAGAAATAGAACACATTAACATACGCAATGAGAAATGGTAGAAAAGGTTTTAAATCATCTACAACATCATGTATTCATCTATTGATATCAATATATAGTACATGTATCTAACCACCTCAAGATCTAGATCTCACTAACAACTTATTAATGAATAATGGCAACACCTCATCAATGAATAAGGATGACAACTTATAAGAAAGTGATAACGGACATTGTGATTCTCTAGGGGCTCACAGTCAAACAGTTCTATGAACTAGTTTTGGGAGCATCAAAGTTGAGTTCCACATATATACAAGAGGAGAGAAGCATAAGTTTGTTTTCAATTTTTGGTCACAATTTTTTGCATGAGAATAGTCTTGTTCAAAAGGAAAACACTAGTATATTCCAAGTTTTTGGTTGTTTTTTGAATTTTTATATCAAGGGAGGGTATTAGAATATAACACTCCTATAAAATTATGTATTATGTATTAAATAGTGGCTAAGCACATGCACTTGTAATAATAATTAGTTAGAAGGTCAATCATATCAATTAAATTTACTAATAATTTATATAAATATATTGGATGTAATGTAAATCTTGATCTTTCCTAATAAAAATTACTTTTATTTACATTTATCTCTTATGTCTAAAAAAAATTATATTTTTTTGGGACCATGTTGATATACTTGGTCATAATTTTATGGTTAGTTTTGGATGCCCAATTAAATACATTTCTTCATGAACTTGGTTGGTTGTATATTTTTGAACACTTTGTCCTTGAAGGTAATGCTATTTAAACTCCTAATCTTATTCATTGCATGTCCAAACAATAATCCTTGACTCTAAATTTCATCCTACTCTTATTCATTACTTAAACATTAAACCTTGGTTGTATATTCTTGAACACTTTGTCCTCTAAAGTAATGCTATTTAAACTCCTACTCTTATTCATTGCATGTCCAAACAATAATCCTTGACTCTAAATTTCATCCACTCTTATTCATTACTTAAACATTAATTTTTGATAGAAAGTTTTATTCAATCATAATTACATTATTAACAAAGAAAATAGACAATAGTGTTATGCACTTTTATTTTATTTTACAGGAATATTGTTTTTAATTTTTTCTTCTCTTTTTTCTTTGTTTAAAAGGTGAAAAAACCTATCATAAATCAATTTTTTCTTTTCTTTTTTCTTTATTTAAAGGTGGAAAAACCTATCATAAATCATAAATCAGTTTTTTCTCTTTTCTTTTCATAAGTTATCTTTTCTTTTCATAAGTTAATAGTTACAACAATTATCACTACCTAATATTCACAAATACAATCTGATTATCAATAAAACTAATATTCACAAATACAATATGATTCATCAATAAAATAAAATAGCAATTCTCTACAACTGCTATCAATTTCAGTTCATAATATCCATTTCGTAAACACATGATGAGAGTAATGACAGAGTTGCTCTGCAATTAAAAAAGCTAAACGAAACATTGAAAATAGATTCGAACATGAAAACATAAATAATACTAGTAGTTAATTGAGCAGTACATTATGAACCGTAAAATACCTTTTGCTTTTATCCTTCATTCACAGTATTACACAGTACAAAATAAATTAAAAATAGATTACAGATTTCGGGCTAAAATCTTGCCATCCAACAAACAAGGACGCAACCAAGCGAAATCTACCTCTGACATGAATTGTAGCTGCATCAAAATAGCGGAATATAACTGTAACTACCCACTCCACTACATAAAACTACAATTTGGTTCACAATTTAAAATCTATAAGCATTTTCTGTGTACAATTGATGAACCAGATTCATCGTACTCAGCCTTGGTAATGCACATCTGCATGCAAAACATTAAAAGTCAAATCGGTAGAATGAAACCCATAAAGATCAGGCAAAAATGCAAATAATCACCTGTTGGAATATGCTCAGAGATGCCAAGATTGATCCTCCAATCCAGACACTGTACTTCCTTTCTGGAGGTGCAACCACCTTGATCTTCATATTACGAGGTGCCAGGGAAGTTACCTCCTTGCTCATACGATCAGCAATACCAGGACACATGGTAGAGCCTCCACTGAGGACAATATTTCCATACAGAGCCTTTCTGATATCCACCTCACACTTCATGATGGAATTGTATGATGTCTCATGAATGCCGGCAGCTTCCATTCCAATCAGAGAAGGTTGGAACAAGACCTCGGGGCATCTGAAACGCTCTGAACCAATAGTGATCACTTGCTTATCAGGAAGCTCGTAACTCTTTTCCAGGGAGGAAATGGTCTTGGCTGTCTCAAGCTCCTGCTCATAGTCAAGGGTTACATAAGCGAGCTTCTCTTTCATATCACGAACAAGTTCACGGTCTGCAGTAGTGGTGAATGAGTAGCCTCTTTCAGTCAGGATCTTTATCAATGCATCAGTTACATCCCAACCAGCAAGATCTAGCCTGAGGATACCATTTGAAATAACATATCCTTCATATATTGGAACTGTGTGGCTGACACCTTCACCAGAGTCAAGAACAATACCTGCATATCCAATGCATGGATTATTGAGGAATTATTGAAGAAAACTGCATTTTGTTTTGCAAAATAAATGCGAACTGCACAACATGCTTACCAGTTGTTCCACCACTTGCATACATAGAGAGAACAGCTTGAATGGCAACATACATTGCAGGTGTATTAAAAGTCTTAAACATAATCTGAGTCATCTTCTCCCTGTTTTCCTTGGGATTCAAAGGTGGCTCGGTGAGTAGAATATGGTGTTCTTCTGGAGCAACCCGTAGCTCATTGTCAAACATATGATGCCAAATCTTCTCCATGTCATCCCAGTTGGAGACAATTCCACGCTCAATGGGATACTTCAAGGCAGATAGACTTTTGGACGGAGCCTGGTCACCTATATATGCATCTTTCTCTCGGCGACCAACAATACTGCGAAACACTGCCCTTGGAGCATCATCTCTAGCAAATCCAGCCTGGACCACAAAGATGATAAAGCTACAGTAACAGGACTGGATACACTATGACACTAAACGATTCTTATAAGCAGTAGTATAAACGTTTTATTTGGAAGTTTTATGGCTATGTTTTTATTTTGAGTTTATTCGAAATAAATTTGGTGTTCAATGGTTGAATATGCAGATTTGAGTGGCTAAGTTTGTATAATCCAAATTTCTTATGGTTTCAGCAAGCTAAATCCATTATGCATTCATCAATTTAAACAATAGAAAATAGCAATTTTGTCCAAATTTACATCGTCCAATTCAACAAAAAAAACCAATATAACATTTAGCCAACACCTTTTTTTATAATAGATAAATTGACACCCATAATAGATAGACTCACCTTGATCATTCCAGTTCCATTGTCACAGACAAGGGGTTGAATATCCTGTATGTCGGTCATCTTCAATTAAACTAAAAACTACAGTGGAGAAAAATCAGCAAAGATTAGAGTTATGCCAACAAAATACTGCAATGGCCGTCGTCTGAGCTCTTTCTTTCCTTCCCTTTTGCGAAGAAACGAAATGAACTGTATACCCCGAAATGATTGAGACTCTAGAACCAGCAGGGGAATCGGTTAAAATACCCCACCCCAAATTCACTCCAAATTAAACTCAAATGAGAATCACCCACCATAGATATTCCCCTCGATACTGAAGTCAATGAAGCGCATTTAAAATGTACATTATTTATGATTAATTAACAAAATTAAAAAATTACATGATAACCAAAAAAACACACATGTAAATTAAACGTTTTAACTCGAAAAATCCTCACGAAGAACGAAACTCCAAATCTGTAAATTAGTAGTATAGTTAAGAGAATGCTTACAAAATTGAGTTTCTGTTAACCTCTGTGAAGGTTTTGCGTATTCATGGAGCTCTTGGTATAACTCTCACGCACATAATGACAATGGTAATACTCAGACACCATATGTCACACAAGAGAACACGATAGATAAAGTATGCAAGTATGACGAGAGGACATTGGCATAGTGTGCTCAAAGTGTATAATACTCATTAATTATATTGTTATACACACTCAAAATATCGAAGAGTGATCAAAGTTGAGAGTCTCCAATATGATGCAATGAGGTAAACTTTTAGATAAATGAAGATTTTATGAAAAGATAAAAATATACAATGAAGATTTTAACAAAGTACATGAGCATGCTCTGACGGTGTAGGACACTTGTGATGGAGTGTATTGTTAAGGTACTCTATCATGTGAAGTTATCAGTTCGAAACCTTGGTTTACTTTGTGTGTCGCATATGGGGTATGGTGGACACGCATGGTGGTTATGGTTGTTGCAATTGGATAACCCGACCATGTGTCACCCGAGTACGTGCCCAACTAGTTGTTGATTCAGTGAGTCACCAAAAGAAAAGTACATGAACATATCTACAATACATATCTTGACTTCAAAAGACAAATAACTAATATTACTATGGCTCATCACAAATGCTCTCACATGGTTGACATCAAAGATTTCATATTGCCAAGCTCTCTCTCTCTCTCTACCCAGCCTGCTAACAAACTTCTTTGGATGTCTCTTAGCTTCTTTTTTGCTCTCTAATTATGCAACTACTTGATTTACAAAGTATTCATTGTTGCTCTCTAATACATAATGTACAATAACAAAAAAAATAGCTAATATGAATATGGCTCATCATGAACATTTTGACATGGTTGACTTCAAAGCGTTGATATTGCCAAGCTCTCTCTCTCTCTCTCCAATCCACTAGCAAACTTCTTTGGATGTTTCTTATATTCTTTGTTTCTCTCTAATTGTGCAACAACTTGATTTGCAAAGTCTTCCAAGTGCCAAAATGACCACCATAAGAAGAGAAGTCTACCTCCCAAATGAGAATGAGGGATGTTGAACCAAATGGAACACAAAGCACATTAGGTGGTTGTTGTAAAGAACTAAGAATTGGGTCAAAGTGGGTATTTGAAGAATAAAGGGCCTTTCACTCTTCATACATGTAGCATATCCAATATTAAGAATATGTAAAACCTTGCAAGGAGTTCTACTCAACATATCAATAACTTCAATAGTAGCGTTCTTTTTATACTTAATAATAACATGGATTTGCTTAACATAAGAAGCCAATTTAAGGTGCATTTGCCCCTAAATATTAGACTAAGAATTCAAAAACATAAGGGGTTGATGATCAACATGAAGGGTTGTCTTCGTACCAATGATGTGGTACCTCCATTGTTTGAGTACATGAACAAATGCATAGAAATATTTATCATTTTTATTGCAAATTTGCTTCATAGAAAAAAATGTTTTTGAGTTATATGCAATTGGGTGGCCTATCTACTTAAAAATGCCATCCATGGAATAATAGAATGCATCAAACTCTATCTCAACATGTTGATGCAAATTAGGAAGAGAAAGCACTAAATTCGAGCTAAGGGCACTTGAGTTGCTAAAATACCTTAGTTGTTGCACATTCTGTGAGAAAACCTTCTAATTGGAGAGGTGATGAAATGGTTGTATAACATGAGAGAATTGTTCAAATGTCATATGAATTTCTTGTGGAAATTCATACCATCAAGGAAAATCTTTGCATATGTAGTATTATATGGATTGGGACAACCTTGGAGGATTTTCACCTTAGATGTATATGCGCACACACTAATGTTATTAATAACAAAACCTGAGTGGGAATGGAAGCATGCCCAAATAAAGGAGATTTTCATTTTAGCTTGCAATTATGTCGTTGAAGAAGTTCAAGAACAATCTAAAAATGTTGAGCTCTAGTAGGTTGGGTTGGGTTGAAATGAAAACTCTCAAGCAAGGCCAAATGGTAATCCATGGAGAAGATAGAGGAAAAACTTTCTCACCTCCTTTAGTAAAATATTTTGGGTACCAAAGCCCCCTAAATGAAAGTATGGTCCAAAATAGATCATTATATAATTTGTCATCTATTTTGATACTTTTTTGGTGGAAAAATTGGAGCAATTGACTTGTAGGGCCCATTTTAGGGGCATATACCACCTTGGTGATTTGGGGTCCATAAACATTTGGAGCCTATTTGAGGCATCAAATAGTATTTTTAGGGGTCAAAAATTTATGAACAAAGTTCAACCTTTGGATGTTGTTCTACACATCAAGGGATTTCCAACTATGCTAAGATCAATACTTCATTTGGAGTTCGTATGAGGAAGTTATGCCTCCCACAAGTTAACCTATCCTTTTGACCACCAAGGTACCAATTGGATGCCACAATGACTTCCATTACTCACACATGTGGAGTTGGTCATGTGTGGAATTTCAAGAATATTCTAGAGAATCCAAAACCCTAACACTAATTGGGGGTTAAGGCATGCAAAAGCCTTAACCCTGACCCTAAATAGCTAGTATGGTATTGTTAAATACTAGGTCACTACGATAGGAATGGGCATCATTGTTATTGTATGGTTTATTGTTCAATACTTGAGTAGAGCATATGGGAGTGAGATATTGAAGTAGAACAAAAGAAGTAGAAGATCATATAATAGTCATGTAGGTCATAATATCCATGGAAAATCCATAGTGAGTGCACTTTCTTTGTATTTGCATTTCATGATGGAGAATAAAAGAGCAAGGCATAGACCTCACCTTCTAGCTAGTTTTTTTTTATTTTTAATGTATTGGTTTT
Organism: Picea engelmannii; assembly: GCA_009831015.1. Taxonomy (NCBI): domain Eukaryota; kingdom Viridiplantae; phylum Streptophyta; class Pinopsida; order Pinales; family Pinaceae; genus Picea; species Picea engelmannii. The sequence continues at coordinate 487,609 of ML776712.1, read as the reverse complement.
TCCCATGGTACATCGTGTGTTCATTGTGTGGATGTTGTGTTATTTTATTAGCTTCTTACATTTTAATTTATTATAATATTTTTTGTAATATTAAATCCGAATCTAAAATAAAACTTTGCATAATAAAAGATTACATAAAATTGTAAAATTTGTTGTGACAAACTATTTCAATGAAATAGTCATAGTAGTTTATAGATTAGTGGGAGGCAAGGAAATTTTGAGAAAGAAATTGATTATAAAAATTGAATCCTTACAATCTTATTATGAAATATTTTAAGATCTTTTTACAAAGAAGATTTTTTTCTTTGAAGTACAGCATTGTTGTCTTCTTTGACCCGGGATGGGGTGCCACGTTGAATAGGTGGGATGAGTGGCAACAAGTTGGGCAGCGCCATAAATAATGGCCATCGGCTCCCATCTCCTCACCATTAAAGATGGGAGGGCGCCCGCGCAGACATAACCAATGGATGAGTCCCCTCAAGCGCGTAAAGAGAACAACACACCAGAGCATTAAGAACTCAGCCTTAATGGCTAGCACTGTCACAATCACCCTCACCCTTATCAGCTGCCTGGTTGGTCATGCGATGCATTTGAAAATTCGACCTGCGGAGTGCTGGAGCAGGAACAACCTTCCCGTCAATATCTCAGCCATAGCTCGGCTCCTCCACATGCCAAGAGCACGAGGACGGCCTCACAGAGGTGCGGCGTGGTATGCCTACGACTCTCGCAGGAAGCGACATAAGAAATTTGAACAAGCGTTGGCTCTAGCATCTACTCGGAAAACCAGGAAACATGGGCAACCTAGAACACCTCCCATGGCATACGTGGAGGAGGTTGCTCCGGATGAACCTATCCAGGATTATCCAGAACATCTCCTTTTCACCATCCCGGGCAATTGGAATCCCCCCACTATTTTCGGGAACGAGCCCAAGCTTCCAACTCCAGGAACCTCACACAGTTGCAGGGAAGACGAACCGACAGAGGAATTCACAATTTGCTACGTCAAGGAAGAATTGTCGGATAGCATTGATCTGAATTATTTTCGGCACGAAATGAGAGAGGAGATATAATAAAAAAATGCACAGAGATATCACAGATATTCAATAATATAATAGAAATGTATCAGATATGAAACCATAAACACAGATATACAGTAATACACGATTTCTATTAATGAAAGAAATGTACAGAGAATGTAAAATACAGAGTGAAAGACTCGCTAGAATGGTGGCAGCTTATCTCTGAGAAGAGATGTGACGGCTACTCGCATTCGCAAGAAGATGAAAATTACAATGAGGCTCTAAGGGCCTTTTTAACATAAGTAAAATCCAAAACCCTAACCCTGGAAGATGAAAAGCCAAAAGGTTTGTGGGCCCCGATGGGGGTAGTTGATACGTCAACCTCCCAGGGGCATAACTTTTGCATACGATCTCCGTTTGGGGCGCTTGATAGCTCGTTGGAAAGATCTATCCGAGAACTACAACGCTCAAGACAAAATAGCATCATATATGCTATTTTGTGAGAGAAACATACCCCAAAAAAAATCGTTTAGGGCCTCAAAATGGCCCCGGAAGTTCAGGACCCGAAAAAACTACTAAAAATAGTAAATTGCCAAAATTGCCAGAAAATTGTTTTGAGCCAATCGGAAAAGGTGGGTGGCCACTGATATCCACCTGGATCAAGCATAGACGAGAAGGATAACCCAACAAGCGGAGCACCTCCAGGGGTAGCGACACAGCAGAATAGCCAGCCAGCACGCCAACTTAGCAGAGCAAATGCAGATATGGAGGGGACTCATGCTCAAGGGCCAACTCTCCTCTCCATTGTTTAGAAGGAATGGGAGGACCAGCCTCCACACATCAATCCGGGATATCTCGAACTACTCTTCGAAAAGCGAAGCATGGTGGACAACCAAATCTTCATAGCCATTCAAATTGGCCATCGCTTCGACATGATGTATGCAAAACACTCCAGAGCATCCCCACGCCGACAATGCCCTACGTGCACACAAGCCTATGCGATTCTAGTCGGATGGCGAAAGGAGGGTGACGCCGACGAGACCACTGGTTAAAAGGTTATGTGAATGTTCATAATTAGCAATTTTTTCTTGTTTCAAACCAGAACTTTAGATCATAGCAATGCTATCTGTAGGATGTTAGAAACTGGACTGAATCTATTGTGGTTGTGCGTCTTGGTTTCCTCCGGGCAGGACGACAGCCTGGTAAAATTTTGTTTGTTTGAAAACAGGTGGCATCGTAAGGCCAGCTGTCTCGGTTTCCTTTTTGTAGGTGGGACAACTGGCATTACAACAAGACTCTGTAAACATGCAATCGTAATATAAACAGGATCCTCCTTTTTTACTTAAAAAAAAAAAAATGTTGTCTTCTTTGAAATAATGCAAGTCCCAAACATGGAAAATTTGAATGGGAAAAATTTGCATACTTATAAAACTAAAAGAGAGTTACTTTTAACAAAAAGGAACATCTCGACATATGTAAATGGAATGATACAAATTTCATACAACTATATAAGAAAGTAGAGTAGGAGATTAGAGATGATAAGGAAAAATATTTTATTGGGATACATATATATAATTCTCAAATTCATCATTTAGATTTGAAAAATAACATTAAATAAATTTGGGAAACTTTGGAATTTAGCATTTTGAGACTAAATCCAAAAATACTAAGTTTACCTTAAATCAAGTCAATTTTAGTCTAAGGATGTCAAACAAACAAAACAATACCATAGACTATATAAACAATATGAAATCAATCATGTCACAATTTATTGAAGTTAGAGTTCAAGTTAAAGATGAAGATGCAAAGAAAATTATTTTAAAATGTTCACCCTTTAAGTATAGAAATGTTGTTGTTACATTTAGACAAATAACTTCGATAACATTCAAGGATGTTCTATTGTTGTACTTGTAAATGAAGAAAAATGGTTCTGGTCTTTGAAACTTAAAAGTTAGTTAGAAGAATAAAATATCTTTGACATCCTTTTGTTTGGGAACTGTGGTGATGTTCAGATGGAGGTCTTATTAAGAAATAGAACACAAGACAAGAACTTGGTGGAAAATGCTTTAAGCCATATTTAACAAATGTATTCATCTAATGATATCAATGTATAGTGCATGTATATGACCACCTCTAGATCTAGATCTCACTGAAAATTCATCAGTGGATGATGAAAACACATCATCAGTAGATAATGATGACAACTATTAAGAAGGTGATCTTGAACATTGTGATTGTGTAGGAACTCACAGTCTAACATTCACCCCCTTGGTCACAAGTTTGAATAATTATACCAATAAGGAAACATGAACTAGTGCATAAACTAGTATAATTATAGTCTTCGGGTAAATTCACAAAGGTGGGTAACACTTTCGTGACAATCGGGTTTCAAAAATTACAAAAGACTTTTTTTCGGTCGAAAGTACTATTTCTTCTGCCAAAAAATGTTTCGACTGAACATTGGAACGTCAAATCGAATAGTACCATGACGACGCCCTCGATTTTTGTGTACAATTTTATCCGAATGGATTTTTTTCATCCAGTGACATATTTTTGGCCGAAAGATATTCCGGTTGAAATACACTTTCGACCGAAAGATGGTTTCGGTCGAAAGATTATTTCGGTCAAAAGAACCATTCGGCTGAAAAAATGTTTATATATTAGAAGCACATCGCTCATGCAATAGTTTTTTACGAATTGTTGACATTGTGAACGTTGTAAACTATGTGAATGTTGTGGACGGGTGGACGTTGAAACTGCGGGCGGATGTTGCAGTTGTGGGTGGGCAGAGGTTATTTTTTCTTGCAGATGTTGTTGCTGCGGGCGGACGTTGGAGCTGCGGGCATTCAGGTAAGTTCGAAATTTTGGATTTCGTTTTAGTTTTGTTTTAGTTTTAGTTTTAATATTAGTGTTAGTTTTAGTTTTAGTTTAGTTTTTAGTTTAGTTTTATTTTTAATAATTTCGTTTATATTTTGGAAAATTTAGAGTTTTAATAGGGCAGTATTCGGCCCTGTCCATGTACAAGGGCAGGCTCAAATTCAGGCTTGTCCCTGTACATGGACATGGCTGAATATGGATTTATCCTTGTACAAGGACATGATCAAATTAATATGGCTCTTTCCATGTATAGGGACATGCTTGAATTCAGGCACGTCCCTGTACATGGACAGATCCATATTCAACAATTTGGGCTTGTCCCTATACATGGACAGAGCCATATTCGACCTTGTCCATGTATAGGGAGAGGCCCGAATTCGGGCCTACCCTTGTACATGGACAGGGCCATATCGGCCCTGCCCATGTAAGGGGATAGGCTCGAATTCGAGCTTGTCCCTGTACATGGACAAGGCCAAATACGACCCTGTCAAAACTCTAAATTTCCAAAAATTAATTTTTTTAGTAAACTTGATGCATGTTTTAATTTTTTAGAGTTATGAAAAGTTAGGAAAAAAATGAAATGAACAAGAGTTATGAAGATTTATTAAACTTGATACGTGTTTTGATGAGTGTTTTAATATTTTATTTTTAGTTTTAATATTAGTTTTACTTTTAATTTTTTTTTAGTTTTCGTTTTAATAATTTAGTTTTAATTTTTTCAAATTTAGAGTTTTGACAGGGTCGTATTCAGCCCTGTCCATGTACAGGGACATGACCGAATTAAGGCATGTGCCTGTACATGGACAGGTCTGAATATGGCTATGTCCTTGTACAGGGACATGCTCGAATTTGGGCTTGTCCCTGTACATCGACAAATCCATATTCGTCTTTGTCCATGCACAAGGAGAGGCCTGAATTCGTGCATGTCCATGTACATGGATAGGGCCATATTCAACCCTATCCATTTACAGACACAATCCTGAAAACTGATAGTTCAAATTACACTTCATTAAAACATGATATGTGCTATTTTTCACCTTATGGAATCTTAGAACATCTAATATGATAGCATGGGTTTCAACTTCCATTACCTGTACTTGTTATACTATGAGATTTTAGATAGCTCCATAACTATGTCCTTACTACTATGATATCAATATTAAGCTAAGCAATCAATGTAGAATGAGCTTGAATGTTACTCTTATCAGTATTAACACCATTGCTTTAACTCTTACTATCATACAAGAGCTATGATAAATGACCACACTATCTCTAAGAAGTAAACAACAAACACACTTATTGTATAGTTACAACATAGAACACTAGTAACAATGAGCTTACATAGAATAGAGATCCATGTAATTTACATAATAAGTGGAATCATTACATTAAGTATAGTTAGTTATGAAGTTGTAATCAATACCATTAGTTATAGTGTTTATGTAATAAAGCGTGCTAGGATTCATCATCAATACTTACACTACTTAATGTAATCTACGTTTCCTCTTGAATATGTAGTTACTTATGATCCACTATCACAAGACTAGCTTATACATGGTGTTCAAAGATGCATAGATAGTGATATACCTTTTTTTCAATACTTGCATCATATTACTACGAGTAACCCATTACAAAAATCAACTAGCTTATATGGGTTACTACTAGTTATGTAACATCTTGCTTCACCTCTATACATTAGCTTTGGTGATCTATTACCCTTTGTATTTACACTAATATGGCACTGATACTAGTTACAGATTGCATGGTATTCTCTCTGCCTTATTTGCTCCATATTGTGTGAAGCTTTACTATATGAGCATATCATAGATATGGGAATATAAGGAAATGAACAGTGTAGATATGAGGCAAATCAAAGAGATCAACAAGGATAAGAGATATGAGCTATGTTGTGACAAGGGTGAATCTTGTTTCCATAACTATTACCATTGAATAGTATTAACTATGCATAATACTAGTATTCCTTAAAGGGTTAATATGTTAACTCTAAACATAGGTCAATACTAATCACATTAACCATATGGAAATGTTGTATATCTTTTTAATGTTGAGTCATAAGGGTCTGTAATACTGATCTCTTATTTATTAGGGATAGTTATAACTAAGAAGAATGTGAATCCTTATATGATATCAATGGAGTTACAAGCCTGAATATGTGTAATAGTAAGAGCATAACATATCAATATGATTATCATATTGAACCAAGCTTTATACTAAGCCTAAGCTCTTGTATTAGTGTAAGAAAATCATTAGACCAATAGAGAATAGAGATACAACCAATGTAATCAATGTTACTTATTATGTAAATAGTGATGATCCAACAGTAGATGTGATAGACCAATATCACTCTGCATCATACTTGAATATGACTCGTTGTTACCTTTAATCATAACAAAGGTGATAGTTAGCTTATCAGTCTAAATACCATTACTCTTTCATCTTATCCTATTATCTTGTAAACAGTTACATTTCAACCATAATCAATCTATTACCAGTAGAGTGGTTATGCTATCCTAGTTAGTATGTTGTTTTATTCTATCCTTAGTAATGATTGGTATGAGCTTGCTTTCCCATTGTTCGATGTGTAATAAGGGTATACCTATATCTATAAAATAGGGAAATATTATTGGGATTACATTATAGTTACATATGTATTACTTCTATATTAGTGTCGATCAAATTTGATTGGAATCATAGTATTGAAAGTGAACACATGTGATGCATGTGAATAGCTTAGATAGAGCCTCTATTTTTTAGATAACATGTTTAATTGTATTGATACAACTAAGTAATATGCATAATATATGTATCTGTATTGATTATACCCATAGAGCTAGTATCATAGGTTTGATCTTGAACTTACAAATAAACCATATATAACACTAAGTAACACTTACTGTATACGATAACCAAGATGATATTGAAGTAATACCTAAGCTATCTATAATGAACACATACTACTTATCACTAATCTACAATGTTGATTAGGGAAATAAGGGGAATATACACACTACTCGATAATGGTGATAGGTGAAAAAAAGTGTAATAGCTTATGACACAAGCATTTGAATCACATACAAGTGTAATACAGGTGTTGATACTTAGCCATTGCTTTCTAGTAATACTGTATTTCATGATAATATGTATTTGATTATGATAAGTATGGCTATTGCTAATCAGTGTACCTACGATATCCCATGTAGTTAATATGAGATAAGATTAATATCACAACACGTATTGATTATGGTAAATAAGTAACATGATATCACCTTATTGAACCTTAAGCTAAGTTGTTCCTGTATTATTGATATCATAGTAATGGAATGGCTCTATTCCCCTTGTATTACAGGTTAAGCTATTGTCTTTAGCTCTTATTATATACTTCCCTTTGTAGTTAGCAGTCATGTTTCTTTCTTCTATTCCCTATGCTATAGCTCATACAACAACCTTTAACTGTAATTGGACAAATAGGGAAGAGGTTAGTAGTATACCTATTCAATGGACTTACTTCCTTATAGTGATCATTGTTCTGGTACGAGGATGAGATTCACAATATGGAATGTTATGGAATTAATGGGAAGCAATATCACTGACTACTACACAATCAGAGATTCAAACTAGTGTGATCAGTAGTTCATAATCAGATACATTAGACTCATATCAGGAAGATGTACTCATAGTTGGGTTTGTACTAATCCATATCCAAGTAATGGAAATCAATGGTTCCAACAACTGTAAGTAAGCATTTGGTGTTAGTTATGTGATTACCTTTATCTAAAGAAGAATGTGATGATATTGTGTCAATACTAGCTATAATTAACATTTATCATCATGTTCACAGTGGAATTAGTCTAATATATATATATATATATATATATATATATATATATAATTCCTAGGTATTGTATCTTCTACTAGTGTTGTTGTAGGCTTTATATCTTGACCTAGTGGAATTATAACTAGCTAGGATGCTACTTAGTCAACTTCTAGAGCTTTACCTAGAGATCAAATTGACACGACCACCTAACCATTTCAAGATTGTTATTCACCTTGGCCTCAACATCTATAATAGTAAGCATAGATAAGGCCATTGAAATGTTGTACTAGACATGTTTACAAAATTAGTGATGGAGTGGCTTAATGATAGAATTATACTTGACCATATTCTACATGCCATAATGTCCTTGTTGCCTGAATTTAGGCATGTCCCTGTACATTGACAGGGCCATATTTGGCCTTTTCCATGTACATGAACATGCCCGAATCATTTAATGACCAAATAATTCACTATTTAATACTTGTCCACATGAATTTGGCACAAAAATATTTTACTGCATTTAATATCAAGAGAAAACAATACATATAGCAGAAAAAATTGTTGTAGGTGTGCCAATTGATATAACAACAACAAATACATTCATTGGAATTGATGATAGACCTGATAAATTTGTTACGATGGAAGTAAAACTCAGCAAACACAAACTGATATATACTTTATTGTTGACCTGTAATACCCTTGTTGTAGGTGTGCAAGAATATGCAACAAGAAATGTGTTGGAATGGTCCCTTTTTAGACAGCCTGTAAACAGACTTGTGAGGCCCGTGTACAAACAATGATATCTAAACTTATACACAATTACATGAGTTATTTCATTCATTAATAATATCAAACAGTTTGTAGACGATCTTTATATATCATTATATGGTTGTTATGGCACCCAAGACGGAGGTTATATGTGTGTTATTTTCAATGTATAACATGAGAAAGATCCTCCCATTAGCTTCATAGTCTGAAATACCAGCTCGTGTTAATCCAACCTGTTAGCACTCTGTAAATTTTGTCTGGCTAGTAGACAAATGATAGAGGTAATTGTTTCAACCTACTTTAGAGATGAGACACTAGCCTGCTCAACTCAGAGAGGGCTCTCTCGTGTCACTTGATATTTCTTTGATAATCGGTGGCTAGATTTGGTTTGTTTTTGGGGTTTTAATAAATTTGAAGGGTAGGAAGGGGAGGAACACTCAGGGCTATGGAGTCAAAATTCTGAAAGTGAATGAAAAAAATGACTGGCCTGTAGAACTCTCCAAAGGATAAGGGCTAAATGAGGCAATGAATCTGAGTTATTAATTGAGTTTAAGCAGGGTGTAAGAAGAAAGAGAAAACAAATAACTGTATCAGACCATTACTAAACTGAATTATGAATTAGTTAAGAGAAAATTCACATAGTTTAAATTGCTTAAGCCGAGAGCATCACGAGATGAATTCTGACTTTTAACTAACCAATTTAAACAGAAGACAATGCAAATGGAAATAAACTATCACAGGAAATACATAGGATGAGAGAATACAAAACTCATATCACCACCATTAGAATATTTTCATAGAGACTTCAAAGCTTCTGCATGTGTATTCAATTCAATCCCAAAAAATTACAATGGAGTTCAGAACAACCAGAACTATGCCCTTGCACTTCTGCCAACAGTAATTCATTTGGAACCTCTAACACTTATACAATTCAAGTTCCTTTAGTGTGCAACTGGTTACAATAACTGAAATGAAACGTTTTAGCTTCCAAAACTGGTTACAATGATTACAAATGACAGTTTTCAAAAAAATGTTTCATGATCATTGCAAATTCCTCTGACGCTCCAACTCTTTCCTCTGCCACGTTCTCTTTTAAATGTCACTTATACTCCTTCAAATCTAATTCCATTTTTCCATATTCTCATTAAATATTTGGGAATAATATATTTGAAATAAAAATAATTCTCAAATATTTTTCTTTCCTGTAGAATTAAATTTCCATAATTTAATTCATGCCCATGGTTTTTAAAACAATTTATTTGTTTGCTTCCCGTAGTTTTGAAAACCATGTCTTGTTTTCCCAATTCACCATTTCATTGTAAAAAACATTTATTGTTACCATGTTTTTTCCAATTTACGATTTCACTGTGAAAAACATTTACTGTGTTATGTTTTTTCCAATTTACCATCTTTGGTAAAATACCTTTTATCTTCTTCTTTTACTTCCTTAAAACCTTTGGATAAAGAATTATCCAAGTCTTCATTTCATGTGCATCTTTCCATTTAATTCATAATCTCTTTAATTTGTAAAATTTAAATTTTACCTGGCCCCCGGGGGGGCAGCTTAATTGGCAAGTGCCGTGAAAATGAAGTTCCATGAGGTTTCGAGTTCAACTCCCCCCGACTTACAATGTGTGCCGCGTAAGGGGCATCATGGGAACACCTGGAAGTTATAGTGGTAGCATCGTGGGGAACACCTTTCCCAACTAGTTGTTGATTCGGCCAGACATAAAAAAAAAAAAAAATAAATAAATAAATAAATAAATAAATTTACCTCTGTAAAACAATTTCACCGTGAGAAAAAATTTCTTTTATTGGAAATTCCATAATTTTTATTGAAATGCACTCCTGGAAAAGCACATAAAACATATGATAAATGTTTTCATTTATTATATCAGGCTAGAGAAAAGTGGTTTGAAGTTTACCCACTTTTCCCCCCTATATTCACCACTTAAAAACACGTGTCCAATCACCAAAACCATGGTATTTTGCCTTCATATCATTAACCTCTACGTTAATTCTATGCCCGATATGTAGGGCTCCATCCATCCTTTGACTTTTCCACATTATAAATTGAGATTCATGCCCATGATTTGATGTGATGCCATAAATTAAATATTGGATCAAATATCAATATAAATATTTTAATATTAAAAAAATTATATTAATAATAATAAAAACATTTTTTCCAATTTTTTAAAGACTTTGGGCATATGAGGCTTTAACACATGACTTTATGGATAAGATAAGGGTGCTTAATAAAAGGAATATTTTTTATTTTCAACAGAAATATGAAAATAAGGGTAAAAATGAATGAAATGATGGAACTAAGGGAACTAGATAAGCATTAAGGCTAGGTATAGGTTTGGGATATTTGTCAAATTTTTTACTCATGGAGGACATGACTATTTTGGATGATCAGTTGAGTGAAGGATTTAGGTGATGGGAGTTTGACAGAGCTGGTGAAAAAGTTTTAAAATCTAAGTGGAAAGATAACACAAGGACAATATGCTTTGCGAAAAATTAATGTAAATTAGTAGGTGATAACATAGGCTCCAACTGGGGATGCTATCCTCCCCGTGAGGTAGCAAAGAACTCGTAGACCCAGTGCCTGATCCATTGGGTTGCTCCAAAAACATGTGTGTGTACCCTACTCCGACATGTCACTAGTGCTTGTTGAAAACCAAAGTTTGCACACTACTCTCAACTGGATATTGATCACTGAATACATCGCTAAAATCTGACTGTACACACTACTAGAAACCCAAACTGAAAAATGCTTGCCCAAAAATCTTATTCACACACTCCTACCTACCCTAATTGTTGAAATGAACTGCCAATCAAGTGAAATCATAATGCCAATGCAACCATGACAAAATTTTATCCATTGTTTGTTTTCTTTGCACTTGCTTGCTCCAAAGCCTGCTATTGATAATTCATTCAAAAATTCATCCATAAATCAAAATCTCAAAAAATTAAAAACATTTGGATCGTTTACTACCTCCAACAAAACTGCAAATGGATCTTCTAAAATATGCACAAAACAACAATCATGTTTCACCCCTTCCTGTAAGTTTTAAACCTGTGAAGTAAAGCAATGCATATAGATTCTTAAGAAAAACAAAAATTAATCAATGGCTCATTCACATAGTACACATAGATTTATACCGGAAACCCTCAACCGGAAAAACCTTTCTTATATTCATTATATCGAATTTCACCATTCACCATACAATATATATACAATGTTTTTATGTATTTCGTAGATACCAAAACCCTAATCCCTTAATCCGAGATTAATTTAGAAAACTGCTAAAAATAGAAAAAACCGCCCAAAAACAAATTTTGGGGCATTGCCCCGAATGTTGCGCGTAACCAGGGGGGCATACCTGGGCCTCCCTAGGAAGCGCCTGACACACACGACACAAAGGGAACTACTAGAGGGATCACCATACGCAGTTTTCAAGCCTGACGCGCCCACACACACACATGCAAAGAATATATCATATACCCAACATTCTCCCACTTGTTGTTTTCTTTGCATCCAGGGGTCCACAAGGTTATATAGTCAACAATATAGGGCAGCAATTCCCATTGTTACTCTACACCAGGAGAACTTTTCTGTGCTCGCAGACTTTGTCAATAAATCTGCAACATTCTTCAAAGTGTCAACATTTTCCAGCAACACCTTCTTTTCCTCAACCATGTCTCTCACAAAGTGATACTAAACATCAATATGCTTTGTCTTCGAATGATAAGTAGAGTTCTTTTCCAGGAAGATTGCACTCTGGCTGTCACAATATAATCTCACTACTTGTTGTACCAACCCAATACCTGAACACAATCTTTGTAACCATACTGCTTCCTTGCTTGCATGAGTGGTTTCCATCTATTCAACTTTTGTAGTTGAGAGTGCCACTACAACCTGTATTTTTCTCATCCAACTGATTGCTCCTCCAAATAGGTTAAACACATACCCACTTGTATATCTTCTGCGATCCATATCTCCAACCCAGTCTGCATCAACAAAGCCATTTATGTCCACCACTCTATCCAATCCTAGTATTCCTTGGTAGCACAATTCATAATTGGTAGTGCCACGCAAATACCTAAAGACCCTCTATACAACTGTCCAATGCTCCTTCCCTGGTTTTGACATATACTTTCTCAAAACTCCCACTGCATGTGCAATGTCTGGTCTAGTACAGACCATTGCATACATCAAACTGCCAACTGCACTGGCATATGGAACATGGGACATGTCCTCTTCTTCTTCCTGTGTCTTGGGACACTGATCTGTAGATAATTTTACACCTATAGGAATAGGAACCTTGACCGGTTTACTTCCATGCATATTAAACCTCTACAATATCGTCTCAACATATTTTCTTTGATTCAACCAGAGTTTCTTGTTTGCACGATCTCTTTTAATCTCCATTCCCATAATGAAGTTAGCAGCACGGAGATCCTTCATGTCAAATTTGGAGGATAGATGCGATTTCACCTCCTTGATAACATCCATGTTATTTCCTACCAACAACATGTTATCAACATAAAACACGACATAAATGAAGTGATTACCAACCTACTTGGAATATACACAGTGATCAGCCCTGCTTCTCACAAATCCCAATCCAAGGATGTATGTGTCAAATTTTTGGTACCACATCCTAGGTGATTGCTTCAGAACATATAGTGACTTCTTTAGCTTACATACCAACTCTTTCTTTCCCTTCACTACAAAGTCTTCTAGCTGCTTCATGTAGATTTCTTCTTCCAGATCCCCATGTAGGAATGTTGTCTTCACATCCATCTGTCCCACTTCAATATCAAAAGCAACAACAATAGATAAAAGAAATCTAATAGAAGTTAACTTAGCAACAGGAGAAAAAATCTCGCCAAAGTCAATTCCCTCTACCTGGGAATAACCTTTTACTACTAACCAAGCTTTGTATTTCTCCACTTTACCTTCTGTATTAAACTTCTTCTTAAATAACCATTTTCTACCAACAGATTTTCTTCCAGCTGGAAACCCAACTATATCCCATGCCTCATTCTTATCCAAGGCATCCATTTCTTCATCCATGGCCTTCTTCCATAGTTTACTATCCTCTGAAATCACTGCTTCCCTGACAGTTCTGGGATCATCATCGGTAATACATAAAGAAAAATTGGAACAGAAATCAGGTGGACTATACCTTTCTGGTTTCCTTCTTTCTCTCATTGATCTCCTCAATACTGGGGTATGAGGTTCTTCTTTTCTTCTACTTCATCTTCTTCATATGATTCAGATTTTGCATCATCCAAATCAAGCTCTATTTTCTCAAGTTCTTCTTTCCTTGGTAGGAATTCTTGTTTGGAAACATCTTTTACCTCTCTAAAAACAACATCTCGATTGTAAACAATCTTCTTAGTTTCTGGGTTCCAAAGATTATAACCTTTCACACCATCTTTATAACCAATAAAGATACACTTTTCATCTTTTTTATCCAACTTACTCCTATTTTCCTTTGGAACATGTACATAAGCATCACAACCAAACACTCTAAGATGTTCAAGAGAGGGTTTATTTCCAGTCCATACCTCGTGTGGAGTTTTATCATCCAACGCTGATGAGGGTGATCGATTGACCAGGTAACATGTTGTACCCACTTCCTTTACCCAAAATTATTGTCCTAACCCGGCACCACTGAGCATGCTCCTTTCTTTTTCCATCAATGTCCTATTCATCCTTTCTACAACTCCATTATGTTGAGGAGTGTATGGAGTAGTCTTCTACCTTACTATACCACACTTCTTACAGAATTCTTCGAATTCATTTTTGCAAAATTCCCCACCATTATCTGTTCTCAATACCTTTATTTTCTTCTCTGTCTGATTTTCTACCAGAGCCTTAAACTCTTTAAATTTATCAAATACCTTAGATTTCTTTCTAAGAAAATAAATCCATGTGTTCCTTGAGAAATCATCTATGAATGAAACATAAGACACAGATTTACCTAGGGATGGAACATGAACAGGTCCAAACACATCACTGTGTATCAATTCTAATATCCCCTTTGATCTTGTAGCACCAGATGGAAGTTTGTTTACCATATATGCAATGTTCACAAAAATCAAAATCCAAAGTGCAATTAGACATACTTTCAACCATACCTTTATCGTGTAGTGTTCATAGGCCTTTTTGTCCAATATGTCCCAGTCTTTGATGCCACAACATGGTCTTCTTTCCAGGGACAATATTGGTCTTGTCTTCTTTATTTCTCTGCTCAGGGACAACAAAAATGTTACACCCATTAGTATAATTTCTTCCCAACAACTTGTATAGAGTTCCACACCGAAGTCCCTTCATCAACACCATTGCTCCTCATACCATCTTGCAAGTGTTCTTTCCAAATACAGTCTCCACTCCTACATCATCCATCTTGCTTAAAGATATTAGGCTCCTGTCTAGTTTTGGAATGTGCAGAACCTCAAGGAGAGTTCTAATCCTTCCATCTTTTAGCAGCAACTTAACCCTTCCACGTCCCAATATTTTGTCTATCGAGTCATCTCCTAGGAATACATCACCACCATCGTATTTTTCATATTCAGAGAACCACTCCCTGTGAGGAGTCATATGGTATGACACACCTGAGTCGATCAACCATACATCATGGTCTACATGTGTACTTGTAGATGTCAGGTAAACATCACCTCCTTCTTCAGTGGAGGTTTTTGTCTCTGTGGAAGAGGTATTATCAGATCCCTTTGGTTTATCAACCTTCTTAGACTTGCAATATTTCTTATAATGCCCTGTTTTACCACACTTCCAACATTTCCTCAAAGATTTTCCTGGAGACTTAGATCTACCTGTAGATTTAGATCTCCCCCCCAAAGGCTTACTAGGATTCTTTTATTGGGTACGACCTCTTACAAATAAAGCATCTATGTTATGAATATCCATGCTTTTCCGCCTCATCTCTTTAGATAACAAGGATGAAACTACATCCTCGTATTTCAATGTAGATTGAGTGATACTACCAATTGCTACAACTAGATTATCCCAAGAGTCTGGCAAAGAACATAACAAAGTAATACACTTAACTTCTTCTGCAATCGTAATATTAACAGAGACAAGTTGACTTACGAGAGTATTAAAGGCATTTAGATGTTCTGTCACAGAATCTCCATCTTCCATCCTAAGATGATACAACTTCTTTCGAAGAAACAACTTGTTTACCAGGGACTTTGATTGATACAAATTCCCCAACTTATCCAATAGTTCCTTGGTTGTAGATTCTCCCGAGACATTCAACAACACCGAATCTCCCAGGTAGAGTTGAATAGTACTCCTTTCTCTTATGTCCAACTTCTCTCAATCTTCCTTCGACATACCAGTAGGTGGTGTACTAGTAATTTGTGTACTAGTAGGTTGTGTACCCGTAACCTATGAGCTAGTAGACAGTGTACCAGTAGGTTGTGTACTAGGATCCACAACGATCCATTGTTCTTTGTCTACAAGAAGGTCCTCCATCTTGAGCTTCCATAGCTCAAACTTTTACCATTGAACTTCTTTATCTTGATTCTAGATGAGCTCGCCATTCCTCTTTCTATACTCGAATATCCACTGCAAAAGCTCCCACTAAACCCAAGTTTATCACAGACCCAAGATAAACTTGATCTATCAAGACCGATCCAAACCCTCAGCAATAAAGGCGTCCCTCTGAAGACAAAAACAATCTATGATACCACATGTAAGTTTTAAACCTGCAAAGTAAAGCAATGCATATAGATTCTTAAGCAAAACATAAATTAATCAATGGCTCATTCACATAGTACACAGATATTTATACCGGAAACCCTCAACCGGGAAAACCTTTCTTATATTCATTATACGCATTTTTCGAACCTGATGCGCCCACACACACACATGAACAGAATATAACATATACCCAACACTTCCACTACATTCTTGTTTTCATGTGATTTAACATGTTGATTTCCGCCAAGAGGCTGAAACATCTATTGAGACTACTGTAAATAACAATATTCTCAATCGGAAGATAGTGTTAACTGAAATGAAACCCCTGGTGGAAAGAAATCCATGTCTAACACTGATGTTGATTTACCATCATCTTTATTTCCAAGCTGGTAGTTAAGCACAGGCTGCAAATCTGAACTGAGATAACCTTCCATGTAATCAACAACACGATCAGTAAATGCATGAGAAGGTTGTTAGTCTGCCTCACTGATAACAATTTGCTCATGTAAAATAGTGCCACTGTGAATGCAATCAAACTTCCCTGCTTCCTCTATTATCTCATGATTTGCTTTCAACAATTCAAAGGAAGAAAAACATAATGGAAGATAGTTTTCATTTGCAATTCCATTGCTTTCTTCATATTCAACATCATGCCTGGAAGATTTCTGATTTGAAACACTATAAACATTTTTCTTCAGCAATTTGAAAGAATCAAAACACAATGGCAAGGTTCTTTCACCTGATTCAAAACCTTCTTCATTTTCTTCACTATTGTCATAGGCACATTTTTCAATATCTTTGGATTACTGAACACACTCATTTTCATATTCATCTTCGACTAATGGCGACCTTCTACATAACAAACAACAGGGTCATCAAACACATAAGAATATTGCTACAAATTATTGTCAATTTTTTCAGTGAATCAGTGTGATTTGGCATCAACAAACATTCATTTGCTTCCATGATGATCTTAGAATTTTCTTTCAACAATTTGAATGAAGAAAAGCATAAAGGTAAATAATTCCCTTCAGCTGATTTAGTACTTTATTCTTTGTAACTGTGATATGTAGGTTGATTTCTCTCATTACACTGCTAAAAATGAACATTTTCTGATAGAGAACATGCAGTTGGTTATTCTAGGAAGTCAACATCATAATCAACATCATATTCATCATATATAGGCAAATCAACAACACATGAAATGTCATCTAACAAGAAAAAACTTAAAACATCAACCTGTTCTTCAACAAACTGATTTGCAAACTCATCTTCTCGACTATCTACAAATGAATACATAAAACAATCATCCCCCTGCTTATTGTGGGATGGATCAGAATATAAATCAACACCTCCTCTTTCAACAAGTGGAATATAATTTTTTTCAAAATCATTGGCATTAAAAAATTCAAGAGGGAATATGATATTATTAACTCTCTACTCAAGATTCAAATCGTATGTTTAATGTTCATATTCATTGTCATGTTCTTTAGCATCTAACTTCTCATTTTGAATCTATTTACATGCTTGGATATTGTGTTGAATCTCCTGAGCATCATTGAACATTAGTTGTAAGTACTTAGGTCTTCTTTCCATCAGGAGGAAAGATAAATTTGGATGAAGAGTTGTTGTATAATGGAGCATGGAAAAAACTTTAGTGGGTTGAATTTCTTTGGGAAAATTGTAATAAATACTGGAAAACCTCCTGCTAAATGTAGAAATAGTTTCATTTCTCTGTCTTTTTATGGCATAGAACTCTGTAAGTTGTAGATCCAAAGATTTATTCCTGCCCCAAAACTTTAAGAAGAAGTTATTTAATTCCTCCCATGAGCTAATTGTCTCTGGATGCAAATGTTTAAACCAGTCTTTGGTGCCCCTTTCAAGGATTGAGAGAAGGAACTCATACAAACATCATCATGGTCAATCTCAAACAAATCTATAAAATTCTCAAACCCTTGGATGTGTTTTTCAGTTGAGATGGCATCAGGTTCCCCATCAAACACAGGTAGGTACTTATAGTATTTTGGAGGAAAATCATGAAGGATGTGAGGTAATTTTAAGGGGTTGTGTCTATGTTGAGTCTTGGGGGGTGTTGGATCAAGTACAAGAGGTGAAATATCAGCCTTGGTTTCATGAGGCTCATCAACTTGGTCATGGTTATCATATGGTTCAGGTGGGAGATTTTGATCGAAGTTAGTAATAAACTGAGGAGATATTTGTATAATCTTAAGAGGAGGTTATGCAATTTCAGGATTATCATGATGATCATTTGAATGCAGCATGTAAAGAAAAATTTGTTTGGCATGTTCAGGGAAGGACCAGAGGCAACTCATAACAAACAATAAAATGCCTTGGAAAAAATCCAATTTTAAGTACTTGTTTTCTTCCATAATGCTTTTTTATACCTTTTGTCAAGGGGTCTCATCTTTCAGTGGAGTCTCTGAATTACATTTCAAGCTTGATTGGACTCACCAATAATGTTATGGAAGCTAGATTCTACATTGAGAGTAGAGTCGCCATTGAAAATTTAGATTTCTGGATTCTTCTACCAGTGGAATCGCCTTCAAGTTGATTTTTGATGTTTGGAGTCGCCAGAGAAGGAATACAACCAAATTCCTCTGACGCTCTAGCTCTTTCCTCTGCCACGTTCTCTTTGAAATGTCACTTATACTCCTTCAAATCTAATTCCATTTGTCCATATTCTCATTAAATATTTGGGAATAATATATTTGAAATAAAAATAATTCTCAAGTATTTTTCTTTCCTAGAATTAAATTTCCATATTTTAATTCATGATTGTGGTTTGTAAAACCATTTATTTGCTTGCTTCCTGTAGTTTTGAAAACCATGTCTTGTTTTCCCAATTCACCATTTCATTGTAAAAAACATTTATTGTTACCATGTTTTTTCCAATTTACCTTTTCACTGTGAAAAACATTTACTGTGTCATGTTTTTTCCAATTTACCATCTTTGGTAAAATACCTTTTATCTTCTTCTTTTACTTCCGTAAAACCTTTGGATAAAGAATTATCCAAGTCTTCCTTTCACGTGCATCTTCCCATTTAATTCATTATCTCTTTAATTTGTAAAATTTAAATTTTACCTCTGTAAAACAATTTCACCGTGAGGAAGAATTT
Organism: Picea engelmannii; assembly: GCA_009831015.1. NCBI lineage: Eukaryota > Viridiplantae > Streptophyta > Pinopsida > Pinales > Pinaceae > Picea > Picea engelmannii. The sequence goes on along the minus strand of ML776712.1, from coordinate 468,228 downwards.
ATTTTATTGGAAATTCCATAATTCTTATTGAAATGCACTCCTGGAAAAATGTCGCACATAAAACATATGATAAATGTTTGTATTTATTATATCAGGCTAGAGAATAGTGGTTTGGAGTTTACCCACTTTTTCCCCCGATATTCACCACATAAAAACACGTGTCCAATCACCAAAACCATGGTATTTTCCCCGGCCCGCCTTCAATGTATGCATGCCCTCCATCCATCCTTTGACTTTTCCTCATTATAAATTGAGATTTGTGCCCATGATTTGACGTGATGGCATAAATTAAATATTGGATCAAATATTAATATAAATATTCTAATATTAAAATATTTATATTAATAATAATAAACGCTTTTTCCAAATTTTTAAAGACTTTGGGCATATGAGGCTTTAACACATGACTTTTTGGATAGGATAAGGATTCTTAATAAAAGGAATATTTTTTATTTTCAAAACGAATATGAAAATAAGGGTAAAAATGAATGAAGTGATGAAACTAAGGTAATTAGATAAGCATTAAGGCTAGGTATAGGTTTGGGATATTTGTCAAATTTTTAACTCATGGAGGACATGACTATTTTGGATGATTAGTTGAGTGAAGGATTTAGGTGATGGGAGTTTGACAGAGCTGGTGAAAAAGTTTTAAAATCTAAGTGGAAAGATAACACAAGGACAAGATTCTTTGGGAAAAATTAATGTAAATTAGCAGGGGATGCTATCCTCCCTGTGAGGTAGAAAATAACTCGTAGACCCGGTGCCTGATCCATTGGGTTTCGCCCAAAACATGTGTGTGTACCTTGCTCCGACATGTCACTAGTGTCTGCTAAAATCCAAACTCTACACAGTACTCTCAACTGGATACTGATCATTGAATACACCGCTAAAATATGACTGTACACACTACTGGAAACCCAAATTGAAAAATGCTTGACCAACAATCTTATTCGCACACTCCTACCTACCTTAACTTCTTAAATGAACTGCCAATCAAGTGAAATCATAATGCCAATGCAACTATGACAACATTTTATCCACTGTTTGTTTTCTTTATACTTCCTTGCTCCAAAGTCTGCTTACTGATAATTCATTAAAAAATTCATCCATAAATCCAAATCTCAAAAAATTAAAAACATTTGGACTGTTTACTACCTCCAACAAAACTGCAAATGGATCTTCTAAAATATGCACAAAACAAAAATCATGTTTCACCCCTTCCACTGCATTCTTGTTTTCATGTGATTTAACATGTTTATTTCCACCAAGAGGATGAAACATCTGCTGAGACTGCTGGAAATAAAAATCTTCTGAATCAGAAGATAGTGTTGGTTGAAATGAAACCCCTGGTGGAAAGAAATCCATGTCTAACACTGATGTTGATCTATCATCATCTTTATTTCCAAGCTGGTAGTTAAGAACAAGCTACAAATATGAATTAAGATAACCTTCCATGTAATCAGCAATACAATCATTAAATGCATGAGAAGGTTGTTGGTCTTCCTCATTGATAACAATTTTCTCATGTAAAACAATGCCACTGTGAATGCAATCAGATTTCATTGCTTCCTCTATTATCTCATGATTTTCTTTCAGCAATTCAAAGGAAGAAAAACATAATGGAAGATTGTTGGCATAGTGGCAGACCCAGGGTTCAACGCTTCAACAATGCACCAACAAAACCCTAACTACCATCCCTTTCAGCAACACCTACGAAGCAGATGAAGTCTCACCCGAGGTAGAGGCAAGGATGGTTGCAAGACTCAGGTGTCTGTAACCTTAGCTGGGACACAAATCTATGATTCTAACACTTAGCAAACACTTTAGCATAGATCATTCATCTTTATTTAACCCTCATGGCACTCTGCAGATGGCGCAGAGCACCGCAACATTCACTTAGAACTAGGTTAAGTTAGCACTTAACAACAAAAAAATGAGTATAGAACTCAACACTTTCATATATGTTAGATCTACACCCATACATATAAGAAGCACAAAGCAAAGTAGATCTATCTAAGTATATCATAGCAAAGCACATAGCATAATCATATCAAAGCACACACATGGGAAGAGGCAAACACATTAGGTCGAGGCACCGAGCACAACACATAGGTTTACCGTGGTTCACCCCCACCCTGGGATACGTCCACAAAGTCTTCTTCTTCTTTATTGGCTTTGGTCAATCTAGTTATAGCACAAAGCTCGAACTTGTACTCCGCATAGGACAGGAGATCTGTGCGCACCTCACCAGATCCTCCTTCCCCGAGTAGATCTAGCACAGAGCCTTCTTACAATCCATGCACTCAACACTTACAACACTTGCACTCGGCTCTACAAGTCGGTCACAGAGTATACACAAAGCCTTTACTAGCACTTAGCTTCTTTCCCTCTCTAACATTTCCTAGCTACTTATTTATACTTTACAAAATATGCCTAAACATGGGTAAACCCATGGGCCGACATCCCATACCCATTACATTATCCCAAAAACCCAAAAAGGACCCAAGAAAGGGGTCTAGCTTCCACGATATCCGCTTCACGTTGCGCTCCATCTTTGACAAGATGTCGAAGTCCAAAAATGGTCAAATATGACCAAGTGTTCCTCAAAACTTGGTCAAGGGCCAACATGCCCCCAACACTCACCTGTGACTCATACTGAGTCACTCTGGTCTGATCAATTCCACCTCGAATACCTCGAGCTACTTCGACCTACTGCAGTGTGACAGCCTCTTGCTCATTGAACTCCTGGATCACTGCGTCATTTATTGGCCCTTCCAGGCGTTGTTCTATGGTGATGACAACCTGTTCAAGCTCAGTTCCCTGGATTTCAAATTCAGTGAACATTTGGCATGCCTTTTCTTGGATTGGTTGAAGTCTTTGGGAGACTTCCATCACTTTACTTTGCAGCATGTGTACCTATTGTTGGGCAGTGTGTTGTTCTGCAAACCTCTTCATTCTTTCGACTGGGGTCAAGGCCTTGAGCTGCGCCTGTAGCCTATCTACGTGCTGCATTGCTTCTTGGAGTTGTGCCTTCAATGCCTGCAACTCTAGATTCTCTGTGAGGTTCTCATAAGTTTGGGCACTTCTAGCACTCAGCAGCTTGCATTCCAAGGCAAAGGTTTTTAATCGGCCAACTGTGCTACGGGCAATTGCCTCCCTTAGATCTCTTATTTCTTGAGGAGTCTCGGGCACGGTACAAAGTTCCAGATCTATGATGCACTATTGAAGTTGTTGTATTACTTTTACTTCTTCAATTTGTGCCACCTGTTGTGGGACACGTTCTTCAATCTTCACTTCTATGACCGTCATAGAGCGAAGTGCTTTGTGAACCCTTTCCTGTACTTCAATTTTCTCTGCTAGAAACTGGTCCTTGATCTGCTGTAACTGTGCATTTTCCTCATCCCACTTCGCTTGCAGGGAAAGATTTTCCTATTTTTCCTTACTCTGTTGTTCTATGAGTGTGCTCTGTACTTGTGTCAAAGCCTGGGTGGCTTGCACTATGTCTTCTTAAGCTCGTCGAAGGCGAGCTTCGACTTTCTCAGCGATCTGGTGTAATTGGGTGGGCTCATCATCTGTTCATGTTGTTCCAATTGTCAATGGCGTAGTAGAAACTGCTCGGCTGAATTGGAGTTTCTGCTGCACTTCTTGAAGTTCTCCCTTGATTCGACTGAATACCTCCTCCTTCTTCAGTTCTTGATTTTCTGTGATCTCTAGTGAAGCATCATTCAATGCAACGATTAAGAAGTCGAAGTCGTCTGGTATGAGGGTAGTCTTAAACGTAATCTGGGTGGCCTTATTTTTCTTTCAAGGTGAGGGCTTTGGTGGGGTAATCCTTCTTTTCTTAGTGGGATCCTCCTCCTCTCTAGGCAGAGTAACCTCGCCTTTGTTTTTCTCAACTTCTGTGCCACCTAGTTCTTCACCATCACCTCCCTGCACAAGTGAGATCGAAGTAGTCTTTGTGGATGTGTTATGGACATATTGAACTTCATCATCCTTCTTAGTCTTTCTTGGTCCAGGTGTATCCGGCATAGCTTCAGGTCTTTCCACGTCGGAAATTTCTACGAGGTCCACTGCAATGAGGTTCACCGACCATTCCTTGGTAATCTGCTCCAAGTCATCTTCTATCAACTTGTAGTACGACTGGAGTTGTTGTTTGTTCTCATCATCACATGCTGTGATATAGGTGAAGTGGTGGTCCACGCTGAATTTTATCAAAGGTCTAAACCTATGAAGTGTGTTTAGGGTGAGGCATGGTGTAGACTAGATTGCATTCTTCAATTAGTTGTGATAGGCTTGGAAGACGGCATTGGACTACCACTACTTGTTCATGTCACTAGAGTACCATAGCGTACAGAACTTCGTAGCCAGTGGTTCGAAGGGTTTGATCTCCAAAAAAGTGGCACCTTCTAGTAGCTCCCAGGCGATGAAAGCGATTAGTATGAGAAGCCAACTAAAGTGGAACTTGTACCCTTGGTCTTGCACTTCTCTGCAATCAAGCTCTAGCTGGTTTACAAGGTACTGCACCCAGTTCATCTGTAGTCCCTCGGCGCACTTCCCTGCGAGGTCGGCTATGAATCCAATCACTTGTGTTGGTCTGTTCTTGCAAACTAGCTTGCTAGCGATCAACTTATAGGCAAGGCGCACTGCACCACTCTAGATAGAGGCTACCTTGTAGCCTCGCGTGCCTTTCTCAACATCGCCATAAGTTTCTTTTATCCTCTACGCTAGTGCTCGGTCTGAGGTCTTTTCAAGGTAAAACTCTTGTGGGTCAGGGCCTTGCATACTAAGGCCTGTGATTCGATTGATAAAGGTCGGATCCACAGTGATGCAGTGGTCCAACCATAAGTATCCTCCATGGTAGCAGGACAGCAGCAACTTGATGCATGCATTGACTTCTTGGTGTCTTTTGAAGTGCGGGATCTTCATTACATTAAGAAGTGTGGACTGCGCGAGGTTGTGGGTCCATGACTGCAGGAAAATCTTAGAATTATTTCCTTTAGTCCTGGTTAAGTACTTATGCAGGGCTAACATGTTGTAAACTTTACGATCTCCAAGGTTAATATCACTAAATTTCAGTGTTGAGAGTTTATCCTGGTCAGCACCAACTACGTGCACCCCTTTCGGAAGGTATGCGGTGATCAAAGTGTACTTGAATTCATGAGGTACATTGTCATGGTTGATGGCACCACTTAGAGGTGGTAAGTAAGTAGGTAGAATGCATAGGATAAGCTTGGCATTTGCGATGACATCCTTGTGCTTGGTTTGTTTCTCATCGGTCGGTAGAGATGGATCGGCGCGAGCAGTGGAAGGGGAGGCATGGGGTCCTCTCGTTGACGATTCTTGGACTCCTGTAGATAATCCTCGCTCTGACATGACTCTCTTAGTCATTAATTCAATCAAAAATTCTTCAACTAATTTCTCAGCAGCATTGAGCTCGTCCGACAAACAAGCTTGGGTCAATGAGCTTAGGTGTGAAATGAACCATTTGTTGGCACAGGGGCAGACCCAGGGTTCAACACTTCAACAACGCACCAAAAAAACCCTAACTATCATCCCTTTCGGCAGCACCTGCGAAGCAGATGAAGTCTCACTCGAGGTAGAGGCAAGGGTGGTTGCAAGACTCGAGTGTCTGCAACCTTAGCTAGGACACAGATCTGTGATTCTAACACTTAGAAAACACTTTATCATAGATCATTCATCTGTATTTAACCCTCATGGAACTCCACAAATGGCACAGAGCACCGCAGAATTCACTTAGAACTAGGTTAAGTTAGCACTTAGCAACAGAAAAATGGGTCTAGCATTCAGCACTCAGATCTACACCCATACATATAAGAAGCACAAATCAAAGTAGATCTATCTAAGTATATCATAGCAAAGAACATAGCATAATCATATCAAATCACACACATGGGAAGAGGCAAACACATTAGGTCGAGGCACCGAGCATAACACACAGGTTTACCGTGGTTCACCCCCACCCTGGGGCTACGTCCACAAATTCTTCTTCTTCTTTATTAGCTTTGGTCAATCTTGTTACAACACAGAGATCAAACTTGTACTCCACATAGAACAGGAGATCTTCGTGCACCTCGCCAGATCCTCCTTCCCCAAGTAGATCTAGCACAGATCCTTCTTACAATCTGTGCACTCAGCACTTACAGCACTTGCACTCAGCTCTACAAGTCAGTCACATAGTATACACAAAGCCTTTACTAGCACTTAGATTCTTACCCTCTCTTACATTGCCTAGCTACTTATTTATACTTTACAAAATAGGCCTAAACATGGGTAAACCCATGGGCTAACATCCTATACCCATTGAACTATCCCAAAAACCAAAAAAGGACCCAAGAAAGGGGTCTAGCTTCCATGATCTCCGCTTCGCGTTGCGTCCATCTTTGACAAGCTGTCGAAGTCCAAAAACAGTCAAATATGACCAAGTGTTCCTCAAAACTTGGTCAAGGGCCAACAAAGATAGTTTTCATCTGCAATTCCACTGCTTTCTTCATATTCAACATCATTCCTGGAAGATTTTTTATTTGAAACACTATAAACATTTTGCTTCAACAATTTCAAAGAAGCAAAACACAATGGCAAGGTTCTTTCACCTGATTCAAAACCTTCTTCATTTTCTTCACTACTGTCATAGAAACATTTTTCAATTTCTTTGGATTGTTGAACACACTCATTTTCAGATTCATCTTCGACTAATGGCTACAATTTTTTACTAACAAGACCTTCTACATAACAAGAAACAGGTTCATCAAACACATAAGAAGATTGTTGCAAATTCTTGTCAATTTTTTTCAATGAATCAATGTGATTTGGCATCAACACACATTCCTTTGCTTCAATGATGATCTTAGAGTTTTATTTCAACAAATTGAATGAAGAAAATCATAAAGGTAAAGAATTCCCTTCAGCTGATTCAGTAATTTCTTCTTTGAAACCGTGATATGTAGGTTGTTTGCTCTCATTACACTGCTGAAAATGAACATTTTCTGATATAGAACATGCAATTGGTTGTTCTAGGAAGTCAACATCATAATCATCATCATATTCATCATATATAGGAAAATCAACAACACATGCAATGTCATCTAACAAGAACAAATGTGGAACATCAACATGTTCTTCAACAAACTGATTTGCAAACTCATCTTCTTCATTGTCTACAAAGGAATACATAAAACAATCAGCCTCTTGCTTATCTTGGGATGGATCATAAGCTAAATCATCACCTCCTTTTTCAACAAGTGGCATATAATTTTTTGCAAAATCATTGGCATTAAAAAATTTAAGAGGGCATATGATATTATTAACTCTCTTCTCAAGATTCAAATCAACTATTTTTTGTTCATATTCATTGTCATGTTCTTTAGCATCTAACTCCTAATTTTGAATATGTTTACATGATTGGATATTTTGTTGAATCTCTTGAGAATCATTGAACATTTGTTGTAAGGACTTAGGTCTTATTTGCATCAGGAGGAAAGATAAATATGGATGAAGAGTTGTTGTATAATGGAGCATGGCAACAGCTTCAATGGGTTGAATTTATTTGGGAAAATTGTAATAAATACTGGAAAACCTCCTGTTGAATGTAGAAATAGTTTCATTGCTATGCCTTTTTAAGGCATAGAACTCTGTAAGTTGTAGATCCAAAGATTTATTCCTTCCCTGAAACTTTAAAAAGACATTCTTCAATTCCTCCCATGAGATAATTGTATCTGGCTACAAATGTTTAAACCAGTCTTTGGTGTCCCCTTTCAAGGATTGAGAGAAATCCCTCATTCAAACATCATCATGGTCAATCTCAAACAAATCTATAAAATGCTCAAACCCTTGGATGTGTTTTTCAGATGAGATGGCATCGGGTTCTCCATCAAACACGGGTAGGTACTTATAGTACTTTGGAGCAAAATCATGAAGGATGTGAGGTAATTTTAAGGGGTTGTATCTATGTTGAGTCTTAGGGGGTGTTGGATCAAGTAAAAGAGGTGAAATAACAACCTTGGTTTCATGAGGCTCATCAACTTGGTCATGGTTATCATATGGTTCAGGTGGGAGATTTTGATCGAAGTCAGTAATAAAATGAGGATATATTTGTATAATCTTAAGAGGAGGTTATGCAATTTCAGGATTATCATGATCATCATTTGAATGCAGTAGGTAAAGAAAAATTTGTTTGGCATGTTCAAGGAAGGACCAGAGGCAACTTATAACAAACAATAAAATGCCTTGTAAAAATTCCAATTTTAAGTACTTGTTTTCTTCCATAATGTTTTTTCATACCTTCTATCAAGGGGTCTCATCTTCTAGTGGAGTCTCTGAATTACATTTGAAGCTTGAGTGGAGTCACCAATAATGTTCTAGAAGCTGGATTATGCATTGAGTGTGGAGTCTCCATTGAAAATTTAGATTTCTGGATTCTTCTACCAGTGGAATCACCTTCAAACTGATTTTTGATGTGTGGAGTCACCAGATCAAGAATACAACCAATATGTGCCCAAGTGTCTGTTGCTCTTAGACCTTAGAACTCAATTATGTCATTCTTTCCTAGGGAAAAATTTTCAATTCGTCCACGGAAACAACGCCAGAATGTTAGCACTCTGTAAATTCTGTTCGGATGATAGACAAACGACATAGGTAATTGTTTCAACCTACTTTATAGATGAGGCACTAGCCTACTCAAATCAGAGAGGGACCTTTCATGTCACTTGATATTTCTTTGATAATCGGTGGCTAGATTTGGTTTGTTTTGGGGGTTTTAATAAATTTTCTAGCTAGGAAGGGGACGAACACTCAGGGTTGTGGTGTCAAAATTATGAAAGTGAATGAAAACAATGACTGGACTATAGAACTCTCCAGAGGATAAAGGATAAATGAGGCAATGAATCTGAGTTATTAATTGATTTTAAGAAGGGTGTATGTTGGCACAGGGGTAGACTCAGGGTTCAACGCTTCAACAGAGAACCAACAAAACCCTAACTACCGACCCTTTCGGCAACACCTGTGAAGCATATGAAGTCTCACCCGAGGTAGAGTTAGGGTAGGTTGCAGGACTCAAGTGTCTACAACCAAGATGGGACACAGATTTGTGATTACAACACTAACAGAGCACTTAGCAATTAAAGTTCATTAGAATTTAACCCTTATTCACAACGCAGATTGAAATCCTAATTACATAACATTGCAGTATTCAACAAGATTTAAAACATCCAAGCACTTAGCATATAGAAACATATCAGATCTAGCATTCATTCATATCACTAGGCACTAAATTATTATATTAGATGCATTTAACATATATCATTTCACTAAGCACACATCACTTCAATAACATAACAACTATAATGCACAAAGCAACCACAACATAGGATATATGTGGTTCACCCCAGTCTGGGGCTACACCCACCAACTCTTCTCTTTCTTTATTGTCTTCTCTCAATCTTCTACAAGCACAGAGCCACAGGAACCCACCCCACATAGGACAAAATATATATGTGCACCTCACCAGATCCTCCTTCCCCGAGCTAGGTTTTAGCACAAATCCTTCTTATAAACAAGCCTCTTACAATCACTTGCACTTAGCTCTGCAATTTCTTAACACACAGTACGCACAAAACCTCTAGCTCTACAAGTTCTTAACACACAGTATGCATAAATCCTCTAGCTATGCAAGTTCTTAACACACAGTATGAAAAAAGCCTCTAGCTTTGCACTAAGTTGATTCTACTAGATATATTTTCTAGGTCTCTCTCACTTACATCGCCTAGATTTCTATTTATACATTACAAAAGGGCCTAAACATGGGTAAACCCATGGGTCGACATCCCATACTCGTTACATAAACCATAGACCCAAAAATTCCCTAAGAAGGGGTCGAGATCCCATGATCTCCGCTCTACCTTCAACCAGCCTATCGAAGTCCCAAAATCGGTCAAACGTGACCAAGGTTCTCCAAAACTTGATCCACGGCCAACAGGCCCCCAAAACTCACCTATGAATCGTCCTAAACCACTCTAGTCTGGGTAACTCTGCCTCAAATGCCTCAAGCTTGGCTCGAGCTGCCTCGATATGTTGTTTCGCCAGAACCTCCTACTCAACGAACTCCTAAATTACCTTCTCAGTGACGGTTCCATTTGTTGGCACAGGGGAAAACCCAGGGTTCAACGCTTCAACAATGCACCAACAAAACCTTAACTACTAGCCCTTTCGGCAACATCTGCGAAGCAGATGAAGTCTCACCCGAGGTAGAGGTAGGGTGGGTTGCAGGACTCAAGTGTCTACAACCAAGTTGGGACATAGATCTGTGATTACAACACTAACAAAGCACTTAGCAGTTAATGTTCATTATCATCTAACCCTTATTCACAACACAGATTGAAATCCTAATTACAGAACAACGCAGTATTCAACAAGATCTAACACATCGAAGCACTTAGCACATAGAAACAGATCAGATCTAGCATTCATTCACATCACTAGGCACTAAGCTATTATATCAAATGCATCTAACACATATCATTGCACTAAGCACACATCACATCAATAACATAACAATTATAATGCACAAAGAAACCACAACACAAGATATACGTGGTTCACACCAGTGTGGGGCTACATCCACCAAATCTTCTCTTTATTTATTGTCTTCTCTCAATATTCTACAAGCACAGAGCCACGGGAACTCACTCTGCATAGGACAGGAGATATGTGCACACCTAACCAGATCCTCCTTCCCCGAGCTAGGTTTTAGCACAAATCCTTCTAATAAACAAGCCTCTTACAATCACTTTCACTTAGCTATGCAAGTTCTTAACACATAGTACGCACAAAGCCTCTAGCTCTGCAAGTTCTTAACACACAATATGCACAAAGCCTCTAGTTCTGCAAGTTCTTAACACACAGTATGCACAAAGCCTCTAGCTCTACACTAAGATGATTCTACTAGATCTGTTTTCTAGGTCTCTCTCACTTACATTGCCTATCTTTCTATTTATACATTAAAAAAGGGCCTAAACATGGGTAAACCCATGGGTCAACATCCCATACCCGTTACATAAACCCTAGACCAAAAAAATCCCTAAGAAGGGGCTGAGATCTCGTGATCTCCGCTACGCCTTGCACTCCACCTTTGACCAGGCTATCGAAGTCCCAAAATCGGTCAAACGTGACCAAGTTTCTCCAAAACTTGGTCCAGGGCAAACAATGTAAGAAGAAAGAGAAAACAAATAACTGTATCAGAGCATTACTGAAACGAATTTTGAATTAGTTAAGAGGAAATTCACACAGTTTAAATTGCTTAAGCCAAGAGCATCACGAGATGAATTATGAGCTATTAACTATCAAATTTAAACAGAAGACGTGAAAACGGAAATAAAGAATCACAAGAAATACATTCGATGAGAGAAGACAAAACTCATATCACCACCATTAGAATTTTTTCATAGAGACTTCAAAGCTTTTGCATATGTATTCAATTCAATCCCAGAAAATTACAATGGAGTTCAGAACAACCAAAATTGTGCCCTTGCACTTCTGCCAAGAGTAATTCATTTGGAACCTCTAACACTTATACAATTCAAGTTCCTTCAGTGTGCAATCGGTTACAATCACTGAAATGAAACGTTTCATCTTCCAAAACTGGTTACAATGATTACAAATGACAGTTTTCAAAAAAATGTTTCGTGATCCCTGCAGATTCCTCTGATGCTCCATCTCTTTCCTCTGCCATGTTCTCTTTAAAATGTCACTTATACTCCTTCAAATCTAATTCCATTTGTCCATATTCTCATTAAATATTTGGGAATAATATATTTGAAATAAAAATAATTCTCAAATATTTTTCTTTCCTGTAGAATTAAATTTCCATAATTTAATTCATGCTCGTGGTTTTTAAAACCATTTATTTTCTTGCTTCCCGTATTTTTGAAAACCATGTCTTTTGCCCAATTGACCATTTCATTTTTAAAAACATTTACTGTTACCATGTTTTTTCCAATTTATCATTTCACTGTGAAAAACATTTACTGTGTCATGTTTTTTCCAATTTACCATCTTTGGTAAAATACCTTTTATCTTCTTCTTTTATTTTCGTAAAACCTTTGGATAAAGAATTATCCAAGTCTTCCTTTCACGTGCATCTTCCTATTTAATTCATAATCTCTTTAATTTTTTTAATTTTTAATTTTTAAAATTTAATTTTTTATTGAAATGCACTCCTGGAAAAATGTCACACATAAAACATATGATAAATGTTTGCATTTATTATATCGGGATGGACAAAAGTGGTTTGGAGTTTACCCACTTTTTCCCCCGATATTCACCATGTAAAAACACGTGTCCAATCACCAAAACCATGGTATTTTCCCTAGCCCGCCTTCATATCATTAACCTACGCGTTAATTCTATGCCTGATATGTATGGGCACCCTCCATCCAGCCTTTGACTTTTCCACATTATAAATTGAGATTCGTGCCCATGATTCGACGTGATGACATAAATTAAATATTGGATCAAATATTAATATAAATATTTTAATATTAAAATATTTATATTAATAATAATCAACGCTTTCTCCAATTTTTTAAAGACTTTGGGCATATGAGGCTTTAACACATGACTTTTGTTAGGACCCCGAAATGTCCCTTTTTCACTATAACTTTTTCTCATTCAACCTTATCATTTCTATGCTAAAATTCCTAATATAATGTTGCCAAGACCCTTTTCCCCAAGGTATGAATCATTGATCTTGGTTTTATATTCTTAATTACTTAACATGTTTGATTGGTAGCATTTCTCATATTTTATCCATGAATGTTCAACTAATGATCAAATTGTGTAGAACAACCAAGTCTTTGAGAAATATCGATGTACTTACACTAGTTGTTACAGCTATGCGCCAGTTCTCCATGTTGTTACACGACTACAACAATTACGCACTTTTCTTGGAAGATGTTACACCTGCTGCAACAGATGCCCACCGATCCTGGAAGCTGGTATATCATTCAAATCTGAATCCTGAAGACCAATCCTCAAGGTTGTTACATGTTTTGGCTCACGCTGGTGATCAACATCATTCCCAGATTTTGTGAAGATGACAAATCTTTTATATCATACGAACAGCTTGAGAATCTTTGATTCTCAAGGTTGTTCTGAGTCTGTTTCAACTGAATGTCTCTGTCTTTAAATAAAAAAGATTTTGTAATCATTACGGAGTGAAGAATGGTTGTGGAACAGAGAGTGAAGTAAAGCATTTTGTATCTGAACATTTTGGCGATTTAATAAAGAAAGTGATTTGAGTTTCTCCAACCTACTGTAGTCTTTTCGAGTGGATTCAGTGAGAAGGAAAGGGCCCACCTTCCTCACAGACTCCCCTCTGTCTTGAGTTTTAGATTAACTTCGTTGTCTTGGATGATTTATCTATTTAGCATTTCTAGAATGCATTTGTTTTTACAATTCAGTTCCTTTCTGTTAAATGTGCATCAGTGTGTCTCATGAGAGTTAGATTCAATTGTTGAATACTATTGGAGAATTGCTTTCCCTTTTCTGCATTAGATTAAATATTTGTTTTCAAGCAAAAGAAAATAAAAGTGTGAATTCCCTTTCTGTAATTAAGTAGACTTCCTTTCAACAATCATCATAGAACTTCCTTCTGTAAGAGTAAAATAGAAAATTAGAATAGATTAAATAATCTAGGATTCTTATACACTCATCAAATTAGATTTCAATTATGCAAGTGTGATTTCAATTCTGCAACAATAGATTAGAACTCCAGTTGTGTCAACAACTTGTGTTAGTGTTCATATTTTCAATTATGTTTCTTTGAGTGTTAATTTACCTTACTGCAATTGATTAGTGTTTTATTTCATAATTTAGCATAGACTGTGCACAATTATCTTTCAATAACAAAACTTCCCTGGGTTTGAAAATTCATATTGAACACCTTAATTATCTATTTATTTAGACAATTAAAGTGCCCAACATTTTGGCACCGTTGTCGGGGAAGATAATTATAGATTTTTCTAAGCACATTAGTTTTATTTTCTTAGGAATGAGTAGTCTACATGAATCGAGGAACAAGAGGACGTATCCCCAAAAATATTAACCCTACAGGTACCAAAGGACGTGGTGGAAGGAATACTTCACTGGGCGGGCCAACCTTTGTTGATGAGATTATAGCCAGAGCGGATTCTTCTTCGGGATCTTTCTTTCTCCCTTCAAATCCTCCAAGAAGACATATTCCTCAGACATCAGAACTACCCCATTTTGAAACATCATTTTCATCAAGGGTTGAAGCTGAAGATTTGTTACCAACAAATTAGCACGCAACATTGTAGAATATTGAAGATCAAGAAAGTGTAGCTCGGAACAGGGAAAATCCAAAAGAAGTTGTTTATGAGATCAACAGGCAGATAGTCACTAAAGAGGAGTGTGACACTTTCCGTATTGAGTGGAGAGAAAGATCACATATGGAAAATCAAGGAGATAATGAAGAAGAACTCCACCGCAAGGATCTAGTGAACAATGAAGGTCAGGTAAATGATGAAAATACTATCTCTACCCTAGTATTTCCTATTACTAATATTCCCACACGGGGGATGGCTCCTATGAAGAACATACCTCTCTCAACCCTGCCAAATTTCCATGGATTATCTACTGAAGATCCAGATGAGTTTCTGTTTGAATTTGATATTCTGTGTAGAAGCCACTACTACACTACCACTTTGCAGAAGCTTAAATTGTTTCCAGCTACATTGAAGGGTAACGCGTTAAGATGGTTCATGAGCCTTGGAGGAGAGAATATTTCAACATGGGGACAAATGAGGTAGCTTTTCCTGAACAAATACCAAGACTACTGCCGAACAAGGGAACGAAGAGAGGAACTGTTTCAAATGTCTCAAAAGGAGGACAAGATCCTTGAAGATTTTGTGGAGCGACTCCATTATAATCTACAAAGTTCTAGACATCCAGATGTGAGTAAGGACATTCTCAAAACGATTTTTCTAAAAGGAGTTAGAGATGATTGTTTAGATATGTTGAATATGCTTGGCAAGGGAGATATATCTAAGGAATCCTATGAAGACATTGTAAATCTTTGTAAGAGATGCTCTCGAGGATCTACAAGGAATAAGTCAGCTACAAGGGATGCCACTTTTTCAAGGGTACAGAAATCAGCCAATGGAGGGGAAACAAGAGAAGAAATAGGCAATATGTTAGAAGATTTCAAAACATAAATGATTAACTCTTTTGCTTCACAAATTGATACTCTGCAGATCAAATAGAAACAAGCAAAATCAGATCGGGCATTGTCTATTTTTTGTCCGAAATGTAGAGACAGACATCCACCAAGAGAGTGCCCATTGAATAGTGTCCAGGTATGTCTTATTTGTGAATTAGATCATGCCACTGACAAATGTCCCTCCCTACCAGGTGTAAAAGAATCAATGAAGGAGACTAATGACGAAACGGAAGCTACCTATATAATAACATAGAGGAGACAATGGCAGCCACGAGGTCAAGGTATAAACCCTCAATTCTCTCCTGCAGCACTCAATTATTGGAATAATGTGAACAATCAGCTTCAATATGGCCAGATGAATGCCCCCCCTCCAAATCATATGCCACCTCCTTATCAGGATCCCAATGCATGGGTATCTATGCCCCAACAATAGAATCATCCTAGGCAATGGAACCCATATTGGAAAATCCCTCACCAACAACTTACTTATAAAAATCATCACCAACAGAACCCCTATCGACAACAGTTCCAACCCCAATACCAGCAGCAACAGCTGCAGTTACCTCCCAATTCCCCACAGAACAATCCTTCCTTATGACCTCAGATGCCTATGCAACCTAACCCAAATCCAAATAATAAGGTCGTTCAGAATATTGATATACACAATGGGCCAACTCTGTCTATTACAACTATGCTATGTAATGAGATAAAATTGAGATCGGGGAGAATAGTCGAGCCAATAATTGAAGATGCGCTATCTTCAGAATCAGACAAGGAATCGGAGGAAAAACCATCTGCTGATACAGAGGAAACTGACGAACCTATCATAGAATTAGCAGACCCTCTACTCCCTGAAATATTGGAAATTACCAAAACTGTGGAATTACCATCCTTCAATCTCTCAAGAGAATTGCAAAATCTGCATGTTAACATTCCATTATTGCAAGTGATTAGGGATGTCCCTATTTATGTGAAGATTGTGAGAGACCTCTGTATCAAAAAGTCTGGAAGGAAACTTAGGGACCCCCTCACAGTACATGTTGTGGGAAAATTGTCTGAAGTGATGTTAGGCAAAACCCCACCTATTAAATCTAGCGACCCAGGAAACCCTACAGTCACTGTCAAAATCAGACAGACATTTATTCCCGATGTGTTAGTTGATTTAGGGGAAACAATTAATATTATGCCAATTGAAACGACACAATTTCTTCAACTTAGAATGCAAGTCCAGCCTACTCCTACTGTTTTAGAATTAGCTAATCATTCTACTATCAAACCAAACGGAGTAATCGATGATCTAGATATTTTAGTTGATTCATGGGAGTATCCTGTTGATTTTGTCGTATTGCAACCTAAAACCCATTTGGGGGGGCACCCTCTAATTCTAGGAAGACCATGGTTAGCTACAGCCAATGCTTTCATTGGTTGTAGATCTGGTTCAATGACCATCTATGATGGTTATGATACCAAGAAACTTACCCTTTATCATCATGCTACACCCAGTATGGAACCTGAAAATTCTTTATGGATGGACATTGAGGATGAAAGTGCTCTTCCTGTGCTAACCATAGGAAAATCCCTAAGTTTCAAAGATGAGATAGAGGATGAGATAATCAATAGCTTTACCAGTGACCCCTTTGTTGTTACACCAAACACGTATCACCGATTGAGTAGAATCTTTGACTGTACTCCCCAGGAAGGAGCCAGCGCAGAGATGTTCTCTAAAACTGTTGTAAATCAAGTTAATTCAGTTGTAACAGCAAACACTGAAACAACTGAATTATTTCCTAAAGTTAGTTCTAAGAGCATCACTGTAGAAATCAAACCTGGAAAAACCCTGAACATAAATCCTGATTTATCGTCTGCTGAAACTAAATGTTTGATGAAGTTATTGATTGAACATAAAGAGGCATTTTCCTGGGATTACATGGATATGAAAGAAATTTCCTCTGAACTATGCACCCACCATATATACATTAAGGAAGAATGTCGACCCATTTTCCAATCCCAAAAAAGAATGAACCCTAATCTTAAAGAGATTGTTAAAGAATAACTCCAGAAACTTCTTAATGCGGGATTCATCTACCCTATATCAGACAGCCAGTGGGTTTCACCCTTGGTTATTGTTCCTAAAAAGAATGGTAAATGGAGAGTGTGTGTGGACTATAGAGCCCTAAATAAGGCCACGCAGAAGGATCATTTCCCTCTGTCATTTATTGATCAGGTTCTAGACAACCTATCTAGGAAAAAGTTTTTCTCTTTCCTAGATGGATTCAGTGGCTATAACCAGATAAAAATTGCTCCACAGGATCAAGATAAGACCACCTTTACCAGCCCTTGGGGTACATTTTCCTACAAGGTTCTCCCATTTGTCTTGTGTAATGCACTAGCCACTTTCCAGAGAGTTGTAATTGGTATTTTCTCTGATATGGTGAATGACTGTATGGAAATATTCATGGATGACTTTACACCTTATGGTACTAATTTCGATGAAGCTTTAGCTAATATGGAAAAATTACTCAAAATATGCATACAAACTCATCTTTCTCTAAGTACAAAAAAGTTTCATATGATGATGAGCGAAGGTGTGGTGCTGGGACACTTCATTTCTTATGTAGGAATTTAGGTAGACCCAACCAAAATCCAGGTAAGTTTGGACATTCCAACTCCATCAACTCCGAAAGAGGTAAGAAGCTTTTTAGGGCATGCTGGATATTACAGGAGATTCATTAAAAAAAATTCCAAACTTGCCTCTCCCTTATTTTTTCTATTGACAAAATATGTTGACTTTAGTTGGACTGACAATTGTGAATTGTCTTTTGCAGATCTGAAACATAAATTATCCACAGCTCCCATTTTGAGAGGGTTGAATTGGGCCCTGCTATTTCACATTTCTTCAGATGCCTCAGACACTGCAATTAGTGCAGTACTAGGGAAACAGGAGGAAAAAGAACCCTATGCTATCTATTATATCATCAAGAACATGGCTCCTGCTGAGTTAAACTATACAGTCACAGAAAAAGAATTCTTGGCAGTAATTTATGCTATCAATAAATCCAGGCATTATCTCACTGGTTATTCTACTTTTATTCATACTGATCATTCAACAATCAAATATTTGATGAATAAACCCATTACTAACGCCTGATTAACAAGATGGTTGTTATTACTACAAGAATTTGACGTCACTATAGTAGATAGACCAGGAAAAGAAAATGTGGTTGTTGATTTTCTCTCAAGATTGAATATAAATGATGATAATTCACATGTCGATGATTCCTTTCCAGATGAACATTTGTTTGCAGTATCTGCTCACTCACCTTGGTATGCAGACATTGATAATTATTTGGTTTCAGGGAAGGTACCTCCACATCTATCTCCCCGAGAAAGAAGGAAGATTATTCAGAAGAGTTCTCGATATAGTTGGATAGGGGGATATCTTTTCAAAACAGGCTTGGATCAAGAAATCAGGAGATGTGTGAGGTATGATGAAGTTTATGATCTACTTAAATCATGCCATGATGGCCCTTGAGGGGGTCATTTTGATGATAAAAGGACTGGGCATAAAATTTTGAGGATGGGCTATTTTTGGCCCACAATATTCCAATATGCAAGGAAGTATGTCCAAGCCTGTGACAATTTCCAGTGAATGGGTCAGCCAAATCATAGGGATGAGATGCCTCTCCAACCTCAAGTGGTTTTAGAGCCTTTTGAGAGATGGGCCATGGACTTTGTAGGGCCCATTAAACCACCTTCTAATCAGAAAGTCTATATATTGGTCTGCATAGATTACATGACTAAGTGGGTTGAGGCAAAAGCACTCATCAGGGCCTCAGAAGAAGTTGTCTTAGAATTTTTATTTGAATACATATTTGTTAGGTTTGGAGTTCCTAGAGAGTTAGTAACTGATGGGGGACCACCTTTCACATCACATAATTTTGAATCCCTACTTAGTAAATATCATGTTTTTCATAGAACAACTTCTCCATACCATCCCCAAGGAAATGGGCAAGTGGAAAGTACAAACAAAGTCATAGAAGCTATTCTTACTAAGACAATGAGGGAACATCATAGGGATTGGTCTGACAAATTGCATGAAGCTCTATGGGCTTATCGAACCACTTGGAGGAACACAACTAGTTTTTCTCCTTATGAACTGGTATATGGGAAGACCCTTGTTTTTCCCATTGAGTTCGAGATCAAGACCCTAAGAGTTGCATCAACAGTCAATCTAGACTTGACTATGGCACAAAAGGCCAGACTGCAATAGCTAAATGAGCTAGATTAAAAGCGTTTGGACACTATTCATCAAACCACAGTGATTCAACAACAAAGAACCAAGTGGCATGACTGAGTCATCAAGAAGAAGTTATTAAAAAAGGGAGATTGGGCTCTGTTGTATGATTCGCACTTTAAATAATTTCAGGCTAAACTGCGTACAAGATGGCTAGGACCTTATGAGGTAGACACTTTTTTTCTCAATGGGACAGTCGGGTTGATCACTATTGATGGATCCAATACACATTTACTTGCAAATAGCCATCACTTGTGCCTGTATTAGCGTCCACTTTCCAAGACAGAATTTACATCCACATGTACAGCTGATACAGGTTATCAATTTTTAAAGGGAAAGGAGCTTTCTCCTTCCCCTTCTGAACCTTAGAACTTTTTGTTTTTCAATAAAACCTTGTATATAAATAAACTCTGCCAATTTGAATTTTTTTGTTTTTGCTTAAAATTTTTATGTTTTTCTAATAAATTCAGCCTAGAAGGGTGTCAGGCATTTACTTGTGTACAGATGGATTGATAAACAACAAGGAAGATTACAATGGAAGGAGCCAAAGGATTAGTTTTTGGAAGTTGAAAAACTTCCTAAAAACTAAGTGATTCTGTGTTTGGCCGATTTACATGTTGTTACACCATTTTCCCGACTATTTTGTCTTACATGTTGTTACACTCTTTTCCGATAGATTGGTTGATTTACATATTGTTACACCATTTTCCCGACTATTTTGTCTCACATGTTGTTACACTCTTTTTCGACAAATTGGTTGATTTACATGCTGCTACACCTAATTCCACCATTCCGACCAAAATGCATGTTGATACACCTACCATTGTTATTCCTTTTCGCTATTTTACATGCTGCTTCACCCATTTTCTTTTGCATTTCTGCCACTTTTCCATACTGGAACACTGTTGTTTTGACATTTCCGTTGTTTTTGCGAATATTTCTACCATTTTCCAAATTACTTCATGCTCTCGCTATCCTAAAAGGTCGCTTCATCATTACGTGACTCTACATCCGCAAATTTCCAGCTGGTCAACCAAAGAAAGGACTCCACCTATGCTCCACTTGTCATATCATCATCTCTCACGTTCCAGAGCCATCTCTCATCATTACATCTATTCCACGCAGATCATATGGCAGTTGGATAGTGCAGTTATTCCAATAGCTCGGTTCGTGCGGTAAGTTATGAGGTACGTTACTAATCCTACGTGTCAAAGTGATGTAGATATGAAACCAAGATTTAATGATTACTTGCCAGTTGTCCTAAATTTTTTGAACCATGAGCCAATCATATTAGTTGGGGGGGAACGAAAATATACTCCGTCAAAATCCCATTTTATATGCACCTCCGCCACCTTTCAACCACGCTTCTTTTCACCGAGACATTATGTTCTTCATGCCATCCTCGTTCAAACTTGTTGTGTCTCTGGTTTAGGTGCCGGTATCTCATCCTTTGTTCCTGTTTAGACTCTAAAACGACGTCATGGGAGGATCAGCTGTGAGATATGAACCGAAAAATCTAGATGCATTGTTGCTACACCCAAATGTTTACGAAAAATTCCTGCAGGTTGGATGGATTTCTTATTTTGAGAAGTTTCACAGGTTTAATGAAGCAGAGGTATTGGAGTTCAGTCAGAATCTCACAGAAGGGTATTCTATGGTGCACGAGGTGAGGATTCCAGTGACAAAGGAAACTGTGGCTGTTGTGACAGGGTTGTCGACCACAGGAAACAGGTGGTTTAGCATAAACGCACATCTTCCTGAAGCACAAAAGGGTTTTCTCTTGGACGATGAGCAAGTTAAGACCAAGGGCCAAGGTGCAGATGTAAGTTCCTTACAAAAACCATGGGGGAAAGTATCAAAATTTGTAAAAAAGTATATTACATGCGAAGGAAGATATCAAGTAGTTTATTTTTCTGATTTTATCCTACTGTCACATTTAAGACATCAGAAGCTAATAAACATCCCTTATTTCCTTCTTCATTCCTTGCATAATATGGCTCACTTTATCAAGAAATCAAAGAATCCCAAGAATTTTCATTCTAATCATAGACTGATAGGGTTGTTGATTCGTAAAGGAATGGGAATTCCTAATGCCCCATTAGCTTGAGTGGAAGAACAACCAAATCCTATGCATGTTGTTATGGCCAACCCAGGACAGCTAAACCCAATCCCTGGACCAAGTCATGAGTCTCATCCCTCGATTGCACCAGTAGTTAAACCTCCACTGTAACTACCCATAAGTCGACTTCGAGAAGCAAACGCAAAACCAGAAGCAACTCTAACACCACTCATAAAAGCGTCAACAGAGTTGAACCAGAACAACTAAACCCTATGCATGTCGTTGTGATTGAGCCAACAATTGACAACACAATCCCTGGACCAAGTGATGAGCCTCGGCCCTTGGCTACACCAGCAATTAAAACCTCCACTTTAACTTCCCATAAGTCAACTCTGAGAAGCAAACGCAAAACCAGAAGCAACTCTAACACCACACAGAAAAGCGTCGACAGGGTTGAACCAGAACAACTAAACCATATGTCTGTCATTCTGATTGAGCCAATGGTTGACAACGCAATCCCTGGACTGAGTCATGAGCCTTAGCCCTTGGCTGCAATAGCTATTGTTGAAGAACTCCATCCTACTCCTAAATCTAAGAAAAGGAAAATCCTTGCTTTTGTCTCTACTTTACCTAGGAGGAGAACTAGGTCAGTGAGGTCCACTGCAACAACAGTTATAGCCCCCGCTGTAACAACTAGTAAGTCGACTTCATCTCCTGTTGTTGCGACAGAGTGTCATGATTTTACTAATGCTCAGACCCTGCCTGATTTTGACATCAATAATACAAACATGACTGATCCACAAATTGATCCTATGGAGATACGTATACCAGGTTTTACCTTGTGTAAGGAACTTCAAGAAACCATTTTGTCAATCCAGGATGAATGTCAACAAACTTCAACAGAATCATCGGCTCTGCTTGATGATTCTATGCATCACTCATCGAGTGACGAAGTGAAAATTATACAAGACCCCATCATTCCAGATTTTCCTCCTTGTCTGGTGGTTGAAGAACACCCTCCTTCTCCTACAACAAAGAAAAGGAAAACCCATGTTTTTGTCTCTACATTACCTAGCAGGAAAACTAGATCAGCAAGGTCTACTGAAGCAGTAATGGGATGGAAGAATATGGAACAGGAAATACCCATTCTTCATCCATTATCCTCCATTGTTAAAATAGTGATTGTTACACAAGAACTAGTCCCTTCCAACAACATAAATATGACACAAGAGTCAGCCTCTTCCTAGAATTTAGTTGTTTCACAAGAACCAGCTGCCCAGGAAGAGATTGTCCCACAAGAACCAGTCATGCTAGAACTAGTTGTTACACAAGAGCCAGTTGCCCAGGAAGAGACTGTTCCACAAGAACCAGTCATGCCAGAATTAGATGTTACACAAGAACCAGTTATCATGAGTGTATCTGCCACACAAGAACCAGTTACACAAAATAGTGAGGATGTGCCACTTGCGTAGTTGTTTGCTCAAATTGAGAAGAAGAAAAAGGATACAGAAAATTCCAGGATTACTGAACTAAAGAAGGAAAATGAAAGCCTCAAAGCAGAATTGGATTCCCTAAAGAAGGAATTGCAGGTCGCTCAACAGAAAAAACCAGACGAGATAACCTTGGATATATTAGCACTGAAAAAAGTTGTTATGAATCAAAATAGAGAGCACATGCGCTATGAATGTGGTAATATTTATTTTCAGGCAGGGTATAAAATAATGAAAGTACCAGTCACTGGTCATGCTGAAGAACCGGAAACATTCTCAGTCAAGAAGGATTAAGTATAACATGTATGAGAACGTGTAGGCATCAGTGGATGGGACTTAGGTTTCATTTTCCTAGTTTTTGGATGCCTCATTCAGAGTATACACAGGGGTCAAAGGTCTCAAAAGATGTCGTTTTGTCTTATGACAGTTTTGTCTTAGCAATTTTGCACTGGAGGAGTCACTTCCCTGACTCAGATTCAGAGTAAGGTTTGAATGTGGATTGCATGAGGACATGCAATGTCTTAAGTTGGGGGGGATGTTAGGACCTTGAAATGTCCCTTTTTCACTATACCTTTTTCTCATTCAACTATATCATTTCTACGCTAAAATGCCTAATATAATGTTGCCAAGACCCTTTTTCCCAATGTATGAATCATTGATTTTGCTTTTATATTCTTAATTACTTAACATGTTTGATTGGTAGCATTTCTCATATTTTATCCATGAATGTTCATCTAATGATCAAAATGTGTAGAACAACCAAGTCTTTGAGAAATATCGATGTTTTTACACCAGTTGTTACAGTTGTGCACCAGTTCGGCATGCTATTACACGACTACAACAATTGTGCACCTTTCTTGGAAGTTGTTACACCTACTGCAACAAATACCCATTGATCCTGGAAGTTGGTATATCATTCAAATCTGATCCTGAAGACCGATCATCAAGGTTGTTACATGTTTTGGCTCATGCTGGTGATCAATATCATTCCTAGATTTTGTGAAGATGACAGATCTTTTATATCATACGAACAGCTTGAGAATCTTGGATTCTCAAGTTTGTTCTGAGTCTGTTTCAACTGAATGTCTTTGTCTTTAAATAACATAGATTTTGTAATCATTAGAGAGTGAAGATTAGTTTTGGAATAGAGAGTGAAGTAAATCATTTTGTATCTGAACATTTTGGTGATTTAATAAAGAAAGTGATTTGAGTTTCTCCAACCTACTGTAGTCTTTTCGAGTGGATTCAGTGAGAAGGAAAGGGCCCACCTTCCTCACAGACTCCCCTCTGTCTTGAGATTTAGATTAACTTCTTTGACTTGGATGATTTATCTGTTTTGCATTTCTAGAATACATTTTTTGTTACAGTTCAGTCTCTTTCTGTTAAATGTGCATCAGTGTGTCTCATGAGAGTTAGAGTCAATTGTTGAATACTGCTAGAGAATTGCTTTCCCTTTTCTGCATTAGATTAAATCTTTGCTTTCAAGAAAAAGAAAATAAAAGTGTGAATTCCCTTTCTGCAATTAAGTAAACTTCCTTTCAACAATCATCATAGAACTTCCTTCTGCAAGAGTAAAATAGAAAATTAGAATAGATTAAATAATCCAGGATTCTTATACACTCATCAAATTAGATTTCAATTATGCAAGTGTGATTTTAATTATGCAACAATAGATTAGAACTCCAACTGTGCCAGCGACTTGTGTTAGTGTTCATCTTTTCAATCTTGTTTATTTGAGTGTTAATTTACCTTACTGCAATTGATTAGTGTTTGCTTTCATAATCTAGCATAGACTGTGCTCAATTATCTTGCAATAACAAAACTTCTTTGGGTTTGACAATTCATATTGAACACCTTAATTATCTATTTATTTAGACAATTAAAGTGCCCAACAACTTTATGGATAGGATAAGGATGCTTAATAAAAGGAATATTTTTTATTTTCAACGGGAATATGAAAATAAGGGTAAAAATGAATGAAGTGATGGAACTAAGGGAATTAGATAAGCATTAAGGCTAGGTATAGGTTTGGGATATTTGTCAAATTTTTTACTCATGGAGAACATGACTATTTTGGATGATCAGTTGAGTGAAGGATTTAGGTGATGGGAGTTTGAAGGAGCTGGTGAAAAAGTTTTAAAATCTGAGTGGAAAGATAACACAAGGACAAGATGCTTTGGGAAAAAATAATGTAAATATGATCGAAAATGGATACATCGAAATGCGATATTGTAGAGGCCTCCACGACCTTTAGTATCTCTCCCAACATGGGAATTTTCTTCACATTCAGAGTTGCAAGCTTCAACATAGGTTGGAAAAGAGGCTAGGAATGCAATCGGGAAAAAATTGGAATCAATTTTGTATAGTGTTGATGTTGGTTTGAACTGTCGGTGAGCGGAAGCCGATTCTCGAGCCATTTTTGTTTATAAAACAAATGAGGAGTTAGATACCATGTCGGTAGAAGATATTAAGAAGTATGAAAAAAAAATCGTAATAGTTGGAAGGAGGTTATTCAGAATGATGAACCGAACAGTGGATTGGTACGTGTTCTAGTTAGTAATTTTTTGACACATTTGAGGATAGTTTACTTCTAATTCTAGATCTAGATACATATCATTGTAGCTATAGAAATAATTGAGTTGTTATTGTCATTAATTGCAGTTTGGAAATATGTTAAATAAATTTCTAGTTAATAGGGGACTTGATTCAACAAGTTTAAATTTGGATGGGATGAATCAGTTATGTGTTTTCTAATATCCACAGATGAACACTTTAGTTGTCCAATCTCCAATCTTTTGAACAAGATCAACAACATGACATTTATAATTTTGTATAAATGTGAACACAATGAATCCTAGATTTAGTTCTTAGTTGAGTTGTTCACATATCCATATTTCATCTCCTACTACTTGGGCAGGCTTATCTAAATTCTCATTGAGAGAGTTTGAAGAGGGTGGGAGTTCGCAGGTATCATTGCATGTTGAAAACAAATTTAGTTATATATTAAAATTGCAAATTGTCATTTAAATTATTAAGTTAAAAGAAGAATGTCTTAAACAACATTTAATTTATTGAATCATAGGTTGGCACATCATAGGCATTACATGTTTCGAAATTTAAAACTACAATTTAATGTGTTAAAATTATTTAAATTTAATTTTCAAATTTTCAAATTTGAAATGTGTTATATAGGACAATGTGGAGAAGAGAGTACCTGAGAGTGTGCTTGAACAAACTGTGGAGAAGAGAGTGCGGGAGATTGGGATTGAGGAGGAAGCATCCATACCTGGGAAGGATGCGTCTATTCATGATGATTCATAAATGTATGTTCATTGCACATTAGTGAGTTTTAATTTTCTTTTATGTTGGGCTTTTATATAAAACTATTCAAGCTTATTTTTGTTGAATAAGCTTATATTTTTTAATTTTTTCAAATTTTTTGTTTTCTCAAATTTTTAGTTTAGCATTTTCTATTCATAGGGTTACTAAACTAGTGTCTATATAACTTTTCAACGGTTTGATAAATTATTTTGAAATATATAGAACCCCTATATAATATTATCATTGTATTAAATGGTACATTCAAGCTTATTTATGTTTAGATCATGATGAAGACCTAATTTTAAACTTGAAAATTTGATTATTTAAGAACAAACGCTATCCCACATCAAAAAAGGGGAAATTTCTAAATTTTCTTCGATTGCATTCATTGTCTTCTTGTCCAAGAATGACGTAGTATGGACATTTGTGTTTTCTGCATACAACGAAGTGAATTCCTTCTTTCCAGGGTATTGTCATACTATTAATTAAATTGGTTACTAACCACAAAAACCAACATTCAAGTAGATTTACAAATAAGCTATGTACGTGCATGATCTCACTTATGTTTATATTATGACGAAAGCATATTTGAAAGAGCATTTGATTATATGTAATATGAATACATCCCAAAGATGAAAGATTTAAATGGTTTTTGAAGAATGACTTAATTTATGTACAGATTTGTGTTTTCTTCATGTACATGAAAGATTATATGAAAACATTTATTCCACCCAAGAAAGAGGAGATATGTTTTTTTCTGGAAATCACATACACTATATGTGAGCTAGCTCACATATAATTTCAAAGAGCATTTGATTATATGTAATATGAATACATACCAAATATGAAAGATTTAAATGGTTTTTGAAGAATGACTTAATATATGTGCAGATTTGTGTTTTCTTCATGTACATGAAAGATTATATGAGAACATCTATTCCACCACAGAAAGAGGAGATAAGTATTTTCTGGAAGAATGATTTTTAAAATGAAGATTTGTAAACTTTCATAGATATAAGTAATTTCTGGGAAGAATGGCTTAATATGGAGATTTATGAGTCATTTAATTTGAAAGGGCATTTGAGGGAATTTTATTATATGAGAACATCTAATCCAGTGCAGAAGAGGAGAGAAGTATTTTACTGTTGAGGAGATTAATATTTTACTACTGAGTAAATAAGATCACCTAGGATGAGAATTTCATCTGAAAGATTTGGGACTTTATCCACAAGGAGATAAGTATTTTATTGAAAGAATGACTTAATATGGAAATTTGTAAACTTTCTACATGCACAGTTCTATATTTATTTTTAGATTATTATCTAACCCTGAACACAAAAATTAGTTACAAAGAACACAATTTTTCTCTTTAATTTTTTTAAAGATTTTAGATAAGATTTTACAAATTGTTTAAATAATGTATGCTTAATGTGGAGAGTAACTATTTTGGAAGTTTTGGAACTTTGTGATGGAAGTTTGGTTTAAAAAAAATGTCAAAAAAGTGTAATAAAAAAAGAGGGAAAATCTTAAATTTGTTTAACTCTAGTTCGGTATGTTATTGTTTATTTAATATTTAGTTAACGTATATATGCTAATATGTGTAATTTGTTTTTTTTATTATTGTTTTTTATTGTTACAAATCTTTACATTATATTTGGTGGAAAGGAGTATGTTGGAGGATGATACTTAACTCTTTTGGTATGTATGTCAATTTTGTTTTAATTACAACTTGTTTTATTTATCTAAAATGGTACATGTGTACATTTTCTTTTAAATTTGTACATATATTTTATTGTAAATTTTTAAATTTTGAATTCTGTTTTCTTTTGCAGGTTTGAATTGCAAGTATGAAGTGATCTATCTTAAAGGCGATGGCTTAGAGTCCAGAATTTTGGAGTTAAATGTCTTAGTTTTTATTATAATCCTAAAATAGATGTGGAACCTATGTATTTGGCAGTGTAACTATTCAAAATTTCATTATATATATATATATATATATATATANNATTTTATTATATATATATATATATATATATATATATATATATATATATATATATATATATATATATATATATATTGGAACTCAAAATATCAATTTATTGTCTCATATTTGATTTCTCTTATATTGTTTATGATGGTGAAATATATTGTTTATTGTTTCATCTTTGATTTCTCTTATATTGTTTATGATGGTGAAATATATTGTTTATTCATTAATAAATAGTCAATAGTTTATAATTTGAATTTTTATGTTTTATGGTGAAAAGATAATTTATGTTTTATGGTGAAAGGATAATTTATGTTTTAATGGCAGCTTTTTGATGCCAAGGAAAAGGGGAAAATCCAAGAGAGGGGTTGTGTGGTATAGCTTGCGGGGGTGAGGACGACAAAACAATCCAGACATGCCTTCTCCTACAACTCATTCCTCTCATTCCTCCACCCTGGATCTCCATCCTCTGTCCTCCCCATGGGCCTGCAGAGTGGAGTGTTTTGACAGCATGGGTGATGCAGCCCCCTACTCTCCCTCGGGCTACGTGACCTCCCGATCAAGGATCTTCGATTCTACGAGCCAAATTGACTCTATGAAACCTTGATTATATCACTTTGTAATTAACACAGACCCTTTCATCCTTTTGGTGCAGGTTCTATGACACCCGCAACCTCTCCCTTCACTTTGCTTTCACCCGAAGACAATGGATTCCCACAACGTGTCCTTCTGGATATGATGGTCCAGGTCTTCTTCGGCGATTTTTCCTCCTCCTCGTCTACGAACTTCCGAAGTGCTCCCACTCCGAAATTGTAGATCATGTGCCACCTGTCTACCTCGACGATGGACGGTCCCTAACCACTTCGGGACTTCAATAATATGCTCTCCCATACGCACCAAGAGACTTAAAACTCGATCACTTTTCCCAAATCCTATGATCTGGAATGATCTCGCTCCCTCCTGGGCATATCTTGATCGATAATTTGTGAAATCTTCAGAGCTTCACTCCTTTAAATATTTCTCTTCGCTATCCCTTTTGAGCTTGATTCCTTTGAGGATTTTGATCTCCCACGCACTCCTTGCGTTTCTGGGATCTCAACAATCTTAGATCAAAGGATTTCTTCGAAAGAGGTTCTTCCTGCACTCCTTGTGCTTTTTTGTTCTCTTCCTTCGACACTTAGTCGCTCCTTGATTATGTGCAATCCTTGCACTTGGTCTAAGTTCCCGTCGTTTCTTATGAACTCATCTGAGTCAATTCAAGACTTCGTCGACGCACTCCTTGCGTACAATATGCACTCCTTCCATACGAGTTCTCAGAAGAGAAACGATTGAAACTTATCCAGTTCGTCACAATTTCATATGATCAACCATAAACAATCATACATAAACGAAATGAACTAAAACACACACAAAATAAACCATTCATTCAATCACACCTCAAAATGAACATTGTCCAAGGAATTGGAACAATTATGTTTGTTCTATTCATTCATGAAATAAATTACATAGTATTACAGCTCTTCACTACATCTTTCTTCTTTTCATATCTAATACTCTCCTCTACTCTGCTCTACTCTCTTTTTCTCTCCTCTCTAATATAATACAACAACAAATCTATAAAAGGAGTGGATCCTCGAGAACTTCTCTGTCATGTCTGCAACCTATCCAATCAGTTTCTAGTGGTTACCTACTTTGTCCTATTACAATAACTATCAGTTATTACCCGAGAAGGGCTTCCACTTTTTATCTCTAACTCCTTACATTCGTACAAGACTTTACAAACAAGAAATATTTAAAAATGTTGTTTCCAAAATATCTCAACAACTCATTTTGTTTCTGAGTTAAATGTTGATTTGAAATTTTTCCATGCTGAGATGTCATATCTTTGCCTCCACGCTTGCTTCTTTAACTTTGAAGGCGATGCTCCTGCATCATAATCCTCTGGCTAAAATATTCATGGGCTCCTATCCATGAGCTTATGTACTGTTTTTCCATGCTTCAAAATATTATGTTCAATGTCTCAACTTGAATCTTCCACTGGATGATCTTTCCACTTCACTAAGTATTCAGGATATGTCTTCCTCCTGGTCTTCTTTCCAACCCTCTGTTCTATGATTCTCTCCATCTGAGTTTTTTCTGTTGTGGGAAATTTGTCTTCCCACTGAACTTCTTTCTGATCATATGATTCTCCTGCGTCATCTCTCTTATAAGGATACAAGTCTGCAACATTGAATATCGGTGATATCCCAACATTGTCTGGTAATCCAATTTCATAAGCATTGGCTACAAATTTTCTGAGAATCCTGCATGGTCCTATCTTCTTCATATTCAACTTATTATATGTTCCCCTTGGAAACCTTTATTTTCTCAAATGAACTAGAACTTTATCTCCTACTTCAAATTGAACTTCTCTCCTCTTCTGATCAACTCTATTCTTATATTTTACGTTGTTGTCATGTATCTTCTCTCTGACTCTGTAGTGGAGTTTCTGCATTTATGTTGCAAAATCTTCTGCGCCAACACTTTTCAATTCATCTTGATTCAGTTCTCTCAACTCTATAATCCCTCTTGGACATATACCATACACAATTTAAAATGGACTTTTTCCATTTCTCCTGTTCACTGAATTGTTAAATGCAAATTCTTCTTGTGCCAGAATCTGATCCCATTGACAACCTTGCTCAGTGACTAAACTTCTTAACAAGTTTCCCATAATCCCGTTTACTAATTCAGTTTGTCCATCTGTCTGAGGGTGATATGTTGAAATAAAGGACAAGTTTGTCTCCAGCCTCTTCCATAGATTCCTCCAAAAGTGTCCTACAAATTTTGTGTCTCTGCCTCAGACTATGCTCCTAGGCAATCCATGTAGTCTCACCACTTCTTTGAAAAACAAATTGGCTATGTGTGTAGCATCGTTTGTTTTATGGCATGGTATGAAATGTGCCATTTTTTAAAATCTGTCCACCATAACAAATATGGAATCACTCCCTTTTTGGGTTCTAGGTAATCCCAATACAAAATCCATACTAATTGCATCACATGTCCTTTGTGGAATTGGTAATGGTTGATACAAAGCAGTATTATGATGTCTTCTTTTTGAATACTGGAAAATTATGCATTTGTTCACAAAAAAAATTCACCTCTGCCCTCATGCTCGGCTAATAGTATGAATTTCTCAGCAGTGCAAATGTCTTATCATGAAAAAAATTTCCAACTAAACCTCCACTGTGTTTCTCTTTCAGCAGGTTATCTCTCATTGAGCATCTTGGTATGCATAGTTGGCTCCCCTTGAACAATAATCCATCCTAGATCAAATATTTTGTCCATTGGCTTCTGTCTCCCAACAAAGGATTCTTACATGTCTCATAATCTCCCTTAAAATATGGATCTTCTCGATACATTTCCTTGAGGTGTTCAAACCCTAAGGTCTCCACTTGGAATTCCTATACAATTAAACTCCTCTTGCTCAAAGAATCTGCAACATTGTTAGCAGTTCCACCAATATTTTAATAATAGAAGTAAAATTCTACATAAACTCTATCCATTTAGCATGTCTTTGATTCAACTTTTCTTGCCTAGTAATAAATTGCAAAGCTTGATTATCATTGTACAAGACAAATTCTTTACGAATTAGATAGTGCCTCCACTTCTTCAACGCTTGAATCACTACATAAAATTATTTGTCATATGTGGAATCATTCTTCTTGGTGTCATTCATATTCTCACTGAAATAAGAAACTGGCATATTATCCTGACTCAAGACTGCTCCAACATCTACTCCACTTGCATCACATCTCACTTGAAACATTTTTCCAAAATCTGGTAAGACCAGAATTGGTTGTTCTATGATCTTCTCCTTCAACACTTTGAAATGTTTTTTAGCTTCCTCTGTCCAATTAAAATACTTGTGTTTCTTCTTCACAGTGTTCAGCTGGGTTTTCATATACCACTGAAATTTATGATAAACTTTCTATAAAAAAAATCTAACCTATGAAAACTTCTTACCTCAAATATGCTTCCTGGAGATGGCCATTCTTTGATTGCTCTCACCTTTTCTGGATCCATATTCAATTCATTTGAAGAGATCACAAAACCCAAGTATATGAGTTAAGTCTTCATAAAAGAGATTTTCTTCAGATTTATCAACATTTGTTTTTGCTGCAACCTTCTCATCACTGATGTCAAATGTTTTAAGTGTTCTCCCTCTGTCTTACTAAAGATCAGTATGTCATCTAGATACACTATGACAATTTTTCCTATGAAGTCTTTCAATAATTCATTCATTAATCTCATAAATTTGCTTGGGGAATTTTTCAACCCAAATGGCATGACCAACCATTCAAAAAAACCTTCATTTGTCTTGGATGTTGTCTTCCATTCATCTCCCTCTCTCACTCTTATTTGATGATATCCACTCTTCAAGTCCATCTTGGAAAAATATCTTTCTCCACTCAAAAAATCCATCAAATCATCTATCATGGGTAAAGGGAATCTATACCTAATGGTGATTTTATTGATGGCTCTATAATCTGTACACATTCTCCATTCTCCATCCTTCTTTGGACTCAACACAGTTGGTACTGCGCATGGGATTAGGCTTTCCCTGACTAAACATGTATCCAACAACTCTTGGACTTGATTTTTGACTTCCTCATTCTCTCTAGGTGTCAACCTATAAGTTGCTTTGTTTGGTAAACTAGCTCCTGGAATAAGGTCAATATGATGTCTTATACTCCTAATGGGTGGCAATGAGTGAGGTAACTCATCCACTACTATGTCAGTAAATTTTTCTAACAGTTCCTGGATTTCTTCAGGTAAATCTTCCACAAATGTATTTGTAAGGATAACTCTTGTCTTCCTCACTATAGAAAACTGCATCTCCTGCTCCTTCTTGACTTCATTCAAGAGTTACTTCCCACTCATGAGAAGTATACTTGAACTAGATTCCCTCGTTTTCTCTTTGTCTTCTATTGGCAACAACATATGTGTCCTACCATTCTTTTCTAAGGTATAAGTATTCTTCATCCCATCATGAATAAATTTTCTATCAAACTAACATGGTCTCCCCAATAAAATATGATAGACATCCATAGGAATTACATCACATAATATTTCATCCCTATAACCTCATATTTTAAATTCAACTTGGCATTGTTGACTTATCATTACTTGATGTCCTTTCTGCAACCATGATACCTTGTATGGGTTTGGAGTGCAGTTGTCTCCAACTCTAGTTTCTCCACCATCTCTATGGATACTATATTGTCAGTGCTCCTACTGTCTATGATCACTTTGCAAACTATGTCTTTTGTCTTGCAAGCAGTTCTAAACAGACTTGTTCACTGAACTGGTTCCTCTACCTCCTTCTCTAGTTTAAGAAGAACTTTCCTCATCATGAGGTTCTTTCCTCCTTTTGCTGCTTCTGCTTCCACATGCTTATGTGCTTCAAAAATGTGTGTTTCTCCTCCTCTATTATATTTCTTCTTCTCTAGACATTCCCAATACATGTGCCATGTCTTTCCACGGGCATAACATCTAACTTCACCTCCTGATGCTCTTTCTCTTCCTCTTCCTCTAGGGAAAGAGCTTCTTCCTCCATGTTGTCCTTCCTTAGAACTTCCACCTTTCTCAGGGTGACTATGTTTCTTTGAAGCTTCTTGCTTTGGTTTCTGGAACTTTTCTCTACTGGTTCCCTTACCTCTTCTTGAATTTCCTCCTCCGTTTTTTTGGCTTTGTTTTCTAGCCAATTTCTCTTCATCTTTCAAGGTTGCTTGGCAAGCATCCTCGACTTTACTAACATAAATCATAATGATTTCCTCTTGTATTTCATATCTCGATCCATTGATATATCTGGTTGTTTTTTCATCATCATTCTCTTTATGTCCAGCCTTGATGTTCAGTCTGTAAAACTCCTCAGTGTACTCCTTCACTGACAAGATTTATGTCTCAGGTTCTGCAATCTCCTGAACAGATTGATTTGATAGTCCTTTGGGATAATTTTTTCTTTTATCTTGGCTACCATCCTATCCTAGCTTTTAATTTTATGTTTTCCCTTGCATATGTGATTGGCCTGCAGTTCGTCCCACCATAGTGTTGCATGACCCTTCAGTCTTGTCACTGCATGCATCACCATCTTCTCTTCTTCTATATCATCATAATATAAGTACTTGTCCATAGCACGTACCCAATCCAACAATTATTCAACTTCTAAATTTCCCTCATACATTGGTACCTCTATTTTTTCTATGCCTCCTATTCTTGAAACAACTTTCAATAAGTGGTCTTCTGCAGCATCCTATGCTACATATTCTTTGACCCCTATCTCTTCGCTTTCAGCTCCACTGATATCTCCAATGTCTGGTGCTCTCCTCTTCATTGTTTCCATGGCATCCATACTCATTCTGAGTTTCCTTATTTCTTCTTCCATTTCTAGATTCTCTCTGGGTCTTCTAGGTGACATGATTCCACTGCCTCACCTTATGATGTCTACAAACAGAATAAACTCTTGATACCACTAACGATATCAATTTATCTCCTTTCTCCTTTATATGTTGTTTGCAAACAAATTCAATAGCTTTGATACCACCTGATTCATCCCCCTTACTCTCCCTCGAGCTACACGACCTCCCGGTTAAGGATATTCGATTCTACGAGCCAAATCAGCTCTCTAAAACCTTGATGATGTCACTTTGTAATTAACACAGACCCTTTCGGCCTTTTGGTGCAGATTCTATGACACCCGCAACCTCTCCCTTCACGTTGTTGAACTGTCAAGTTTCAGGCGCTAGCTCCTTTTCCATTATCCCCTTCCTAGATGTGACCTCATGCTATGACCTCACATAAACATGTGATTGCGGAGTGGCCAAAAGTGGTTTGAGACCACATTGCTTTTCTCCCCGCAATTCACTACCAATTGTCATGTATCCCTTTTAAAATATCATGGTTTTGATTATGGCTCGCCCTCAAATTTTTAAAGTCTGAGCGCTTTCTGTCCCCACAATTAAGTGTGACCGTTGATCTTGTGATCTCGATTGATGCCTCTTGACCGAAGGCTGAGATCTGCCTCCTTTCCTTCCTTCTCTTTGCAGCACACTCTCCCATATTTCCATGATCTATCAATGCATGTCCCTTTCAAATCAACATCGTGATTTTCTTCGGGAATTAGGGATTCAGGAGTTTCAACTCCTACCTTCACCTCCTCCCGGAATGCTTTCACCCAGAGCTTCACAATCTATCAACGCGTGTCTCCCACATATCGATGATTATGCTTCACTTCGGGTCTTCAGGCTTTGGAAGTTTCAAACTTTTGCACTCGCTTCCTCCAGAAGTACTTCCACCCGAAGTACACGATCTATTGACGCGTATCCTCCTGGATCTGATGGTCGCTATCCACTTCGGCTCTTCGGGCTTCGGGAGTTTCAAAATCCTGCACACTCATTCCTCCCGGAGTGCTTTCACCCGAAGACAATGGATTCCCACCATGTGTCCTTCTGGATCTGACGGTCTTGTTCTTCTTAGAATCTTCAATGATTTCACCTCCTCCTCGTCTACGAACTTCTGAAGTGCTCCCGCTCTAGAGTTGTATATCTCACGCCACCTGTCTACCTTTATGATGGATGGTCCTTAACCACTTTTGGAATTCGGCAGTCTACTCTCCTGTATGCACCAAGAGACTTAAAACTCGAGCACTTTGCCCAGATCCTACGATCTGGAATGATCTCGCTCCCTCATGGGCAGATCTTGACCAATAATTCGTGAAATCTTCAGAGCTTTACTCTTTTTAAGATTTCTCTTCACTATCCCTTCTAAGCTTGATTCCTTTGAGGTTTTTTTATCTCCCAAACACTCCTTGGGTTTCTGGGATCTCGACAAAATCAGATCAAAGGATTTCTTCGAAATAAAGTCTTCTCGCACTCCTTGCGCTTCTTTGTTCTCTTCCTTTGACACTTAGTTTCTCCTTGATTTTGTGCACTCCTTGCACTTGTTCTAAGTTCCCGTTGTTTATTCTGAACTCCTCTGAATCAATTCAAGAATTTTTCGACGCACTCCTTGTGTACAATATGCACTCCTTGCATATGAGTTCTCAAAAGAGAAACAATTGAAACTTATCCATTTCGTCACAATTTCATATGATCAACCATAAACAATCATACATAAACGAAATGAACTAAAACACACACAAAATACACCATTCATTCAATCACACCTCAAAATGAACACTGTCCAAGGAATTGGAACAATTTTGTTTTTTCTATTCATTCATGAAATAAATTACATAGTATTATAGTTTTTCACTGCATCTTTCTTCTTTTCCTATCTACTACTCTCCTCTACTCTACACTACTCTATTTTTATCTCATCGCTAATACAATACAACAAAAAATCTATCTAAGGAGTGGCTCCTCGAGCTCTTCTCCTTCCTGTCTGCAACCTATCCTATCAGTTTCTAGAGGTTACCTACTTTGTCCTATTAAAATAACTATCATTTATTACCCGATAAGGGATTCCACTCTCTATCTGTAACTCCTTACAGTCGTACAAGACTTTACAAACAAGATACATTTAAAAATGTTGTTTCCAAAATATCTCAACTACTCGTTATGTTTCTGAGTTAAATGTTGATTTGAAATTATGCCATGTTGAGATGTCATATCTTTGCCTCCATGCTTGCTTCTTTGACTTTGAAGGCGATGCTCCTGCAACAATGGGTAATTCACCTGGCTTCGCACCTGAGCTCAGCCCAAAAGAACCATCCATACACCACACTCACTCCCACATGCCTTCTCCGTCCGCTCTCCCTAGCTCGACTGCCCCCCTCACTTCTTCTGCCTCCCCAAACACTTCTTCCGCCTCCCCCCACACTTCACCTCATCTTCTGCCCCTGCTTTCTCCTCGACCACAACCTTCATGCGCTCGGTGTGATAGGTTTAGAGCTGCATAATTCTTTGGACAACATCTAGAACTCAGTCTTCGAAGTTAGACATGACATGAAGGATTTGTTGATCAGAGATGAACTTCATGAGTGTCGCGAGGAGCGCTTGGAGACTCTCATCTGCACTCTCCTTCACACCACTCCAGACACAGGGACTTCATCCCCAGACATTGTGCATGATCCTCAAACAGAATAGAAGCCAGTCCCAAGCTCCAGATGAAAGCAACATTCACCAGTTTTTTTGGTTTTTTGATGTCTTTAGACAAATTAATTCTCTTGGCTCTAGCCCTACGAGGCACCTTAGTTTCTTTTTCTGCAATTGTGAATTTTTTGGACAAGTGGCGGCATTGGTTTCTCATCTGGGCGATGCAGCCACTGTCTCACTATTTACCCTGACAGATGTAAATTTTTTATACCAGAATGATTTAATAAGTAGTTATTGATATATGGATCCTACTTTATTTACCAAAAAAAAAAAGGTTAATTTATGTTTTACGATATTGTGCTGAAATTAAAAATGTTTTATTTCATTTTATTTATAAACATTATTGTATAAACATCATTGTACTATGTGAAGTAGAGTTGATTATGTGTGGCGTTGATTGTGTAGTGATGGGAGATCCGGGTAGTTATCAAATTATAGTTTCTAACTTATAATTTAAATTTTGTTTGAGTTGGAAATATGGTTGAAAATAGTCAAACAAGTCATCAAATTTTATAGTTTCTTATGAAATTTCACAATGAAATGACAGTCCAACACTAAACTGGTTATGTTAGTCTTTGGTTTCTTTTCGAGCTTTCAATATATTTTTTTAAGAAAATGTGAAATAAAAATGTGTACTTTGTAATAAAAATTGAAATAAAAACATGATTTAGAATGTAAAATTAAAATATACTTTAATATAAGTAATCGATTTTCATTAAAATTTATATTGAAATAAATTTTTATGTATCGAAAATTGTAGAAAAAGGTTGATCTAGAAATTATCAATCATCTACACATTGGAAGTATTCACTAATGCCATTAATATGACACCTACCATTAATGGAAGTATTCACTATACCATTAATGGAAGTATTCACTATGACAGTCCAACACTAAACTGGTTATGTTAGTCTTTGGTTTATTTTCGAGCTTTCAATATATTTATTCAATAAAATGTGAAATAAAAATATGTACTTTGAAATAAAAGCATGATTTAGAACCTATTTTAATATGTAAAATTAAAATATACTTTAATATAAGTAAGTGATTTTCATTAAAATTTATATTGATATAAATTGTTTATGTATCGAAAAGGGTAGAAAATGGTTGATGGAAATTATCAATCCTCTGCACATTGGAAGTATTCACTAATTCCATTAATATGACACCTACCATTAATTCAATTAAAATTATGAAAATCTAAATGCAACAAACCAAGCCTTAGTAGATGACCTCTTATTTTTTTATTTTTTGTTATCAGGCCACAAAATCAAATTTGTTTTCAACTTAATTTTTTTTCAATCAAACTCAATGAAAACTATGTTTAATGTGTAGAATATAAGTAATGTATTATATGTTCATCATACACATTTTTCAAGTAGCTCATAATTTCAATTTTGTTTTCAATTTGCTTCAAGTTATTGAAATCTAAATGCAGAAATTTAACAATTTAATATAACATGAACACTTTTGGAATCAAAATTCACAATTTCATAATTAAAATTGATACTTTTTAAGATGTCTTTAAAATTTTTAATTAGGATGTTAATCATGTGTATTACCTTGAATTATTTAATTAGGATGTTAATCATACACTTTAAGATGTCTTTAAAGTTTTTCTAAGCCATCAATAGTCCCTTATAATGACATGGAAATGGGTCCTAGTTTTGATATGAAGTTATCCTCTTCATATGAAAAAGCATTGAACAATAATTGAAAATAATGAACGCAAATCCTATATGTAGTAAATTGGTTACATGCATTAAAGGATTTGATTATACGATTTGGATAATTTGTAGGAGTAAAGTATAATCATCCAAAGTATAGGTCAATTTAGGTTCCCTAGATACATTCTATAGGTTCTTCCCTGAAATTGTAAATAAGGCTTGGTAAACTTTATAATTCATCAAAAATATATTTTTTCTTAATTGAATGGACCATGAAAGTAAACTTAACTGGAAATGATTCTAGAATCCTAGATATTCATAAATACGTGTACTTTCAATGTAAAATATAAAATTCTAGAATGTACATGTCACTTGTTTAAAGAAATCATAATGGTATTCCATCTTCAATTATTCGTTCATGATCGGCTTTGGACATTTTCCATTTTCTAACTTTTGTTTATTTTCTTGATTGAACTTCAATTAACTTTATGCGCACTTCACATACCACATGACTATATTGACAACTTATGACATCTGACTGGTAGTCTTGAAAGTGAACATGAGTATCGGTTTGATGGGTTTCTTGAAAAAAATATCATTTCAATACAATGGATCCTCTTTCATATATAAAATGGTTATCATCAAAATCTTCTAATAACCTCATATTTTGTTCTGTGCATCGCATCAAATAATATTTCATGTTTTCAGTGTTATCTACAGGTGCAACCATGACAAAAACATCTCCTGCAAATAATTTGATATATTGGACAACAAATAGTTCATGTTATATTATCACACAAGTACATCTACAATTTATTTGAACAAATTTAAACATAAAAGTTACCTTCTCTAACAAGATCAGAAACTCTATCGCCATCAACTGACACTATAGTTTCATTTGATTCCATCTACTCTGAGCTTGCAAGTGGCATTTTCCCTTTTATATTAAGTTTGGTATGTCTCCAATCTTTAACATATTCTGCATTTTCGTTTTCACAAATCTCTATGGATTCAGTGTCCTCTATGCAAACTGAACAAAAACAAGACTCATATCTTATATCAAATGCAAACACATTTTGATAGTGTTTTGTTTTAATTGAATGCATTTTTTGTGTCCCATGTATTGTACCGACTTAATATGGGATTGATCTATTTACATCTTGGATTCCAACATACCAAAAAAACCTACACAAGACAAGAACTTGATAACTTGAAATCTCTCAAGAAAATGATTGAAGATTGAATATAAATTTGAACACGTGAATAAAAATATCTTGTGTACACGTGTAACATGTATATATAGACACACCTACGCACATCCCTTGAAGGATTATTTTCATGGCTTAGTGCCATTTTGCACCATTCAACATCTTGATCAGCGGATTCAAATTGATCAGCATGAGGGTTCATATGATACCTTCGAAGTGCTCATTTTACACATGCTCCTGCACCATCGTGCTCTCATTTTCCATGCCCAGTCTCAAAAAAATTTCAACAATGTGTAATGTTTGATTTTTTATGAAGACGACACAACCAATAGAATGATCGTAAAGATTTGAATTGACCCGCACACCCATCTGACCATATCCAATGTCAATCGAATCTGATCCTGTGTTCTTTCAATGAATCATAAAATTTATCAAAACAATGTTATACATAATGTGTGTCATGTGCTTGATCATCACTTATATAAAAGTGATATTCTTTAATAACATGTTGATTATCGTTGGTGTTTTCTATGTTATTAAGACTTCATTGAGCATGCCTATATAGAACGTGGACAAATATAGTGACTTGATCATAATGATAATATTCACTCTATATTTCTTTTTGTGCAACGAATGTGTAATTCTCTGCAAAATTAACTACAGACAAAATTGTCCCTGGTGGAAACACTTCACGCGATTGTTTGAATTGTAGGTCTTTCCATCGAGCTCTATGTGAATGATTGGTGTATTTATAAATTTCTTCCTCAAACTTCTTCAAAAAATCTATCACACATATTTTATCTACTTTCAAATCAATCCTTTTGGAAATAACATTTGAAGAATGTAGAGCCGTTGATATATTCATATCTCTTCCAATTGACTGATATATTAGAAAATGATTGATCATTCATATCAATAGGATACTTTGAGTGAAACAAACTTAAATTTCCACAACGATCACATTTATTTCCACCAACAAAATTTTTTTGGTAAAATAATTCATCACCTTCTCTTTCACATAGAATTTCAGATATAAAAGCACGAAATGTGGAAGGAGGAGGTGAACTTGACTATAAAGTTTTACCAAAATCAAGAAAAGTGTCGTAATATAACTCAAATTCCACATGATAATGACAAAAACAAGTGTCGTGAACAAGGATGGGTCTAACAAACCATGGTTTTGTTGCACAAATGCATTGATGGAAATTTTAACTTCTTTGTGCTCTTCTTTGAACTTATTGAACAATTCTATTTGTGTCATTGGAAATATATGTTTTGGATGTTCTTCATATTGTTTTCGTGCTATTCTTCATCGCAACACATCCCTTTTATGTGGTGAAACACGATATTCTATCAACCAACAATTACATGCCAGTTATTTAACATTTTCTACAAGTATATCTTTGTAGGGTTGTCTAAAAATCATTGTCCAACAAGTGAGTTCATCATTTGCATCTATTTGCAATCGAAATTTTCTATGTTTGTAGAATGTTTTTCTTGACGTTCCCATCGTTTTTTCCATGTGTTGTGTCAAACAATCTTTTATATTGCTAGATGAAACAATTGTTGTTTGTATCATTCTACGTGCAACAGTGACATCTTTTTTCGAGATTTTCCAAAAGCTTTTAATACACTAGTTATATTGTCAAAGACATTTTGTTTCACCTTTGTATCTTTTGTCGACTTTTGAATACCCAATAATGATGTAGCTTCTTTTAATTTTTCTTGACTTTATTAGACAGAGTAAAAGTTGAGCTTGTATTGTTATTGATTCATCTTTGAAAAAAGTATTATACATATTCTTAGTTCGATATCTTATATAATTCTTAGCTTCTTTCTTCCCAAATTTGTCACTATCAACATTTTCTAATATTTCATCATCAATGTTGATAGATTCTCCTACATATTTCAATTTAAAGTTTATATTAAAAAACAAAACTCGAGCATAAATTCGTTAAACTATATACAAGTGTTCATCTTGTATTATCTAAATTTATGTACATACCTATAGGTGATTCGTCTTCTTCTTCAATTTCAGTTTCAACGTCTTCATCGACGTTAAGAGACAAATCTATTTATGTTTTTTGAAAAAAAAACAAATCGTAATTACAATCAATTATATTAAACAATATTTTAAATTTGAATTCTATTCTTTTAATATAGACAATATGTGCATGCATACCTGGTTGGATTTCTTCTTGTTGAAAATCTCTATTTACATGATCATCATTTATTTCTTCAATATTTGCACGTTCTCGTTTATTTCTCCAATAATGTTGTTTCCTTTGATCGTTATGGTGAGTTTCATCTCGAGTGCGATCAAATTTTATCTTACGCAAACTTTTGTTTCCCATGAGTATAGTTATATGTAAAAGTTTTTAACAAAATCAACATTTCATAATAGTCTCAGAAAAACTTCATTGTCACAAAAGTTATTAAAAAATAATATCAATAATTTTATTTTCAACAAAGGATTCACCTTGAAAAAATGCTCAACATTTAGCTTTCAATATATAAATTGTTATTCCAATAAAAAATTGAATAAACATCAATTACCTTGTTCAACAAAAATGAAAAAGATGATTCAAAACTTTGTTTAGGTGCTCTAGAAAACCATGAAACAAGTGATCAATTGTGTTAAATGTGTTCGGCCGAAAGCGTATTTATACGATTTGGCGTGAAATGAAACGATACGACGTGTCTTTTCATTGTTTCCAGCCAACGGAATTCTCTCACCAATCTTTTGGCCGAAAAAATGATTTTTTCAACTGAAAAGCTAGGAAACTGTTTAATTTTAACGGAATCCGTTAGAATTACGTTTTTCGGCTGAAATAATTGTTTTTCGACCGAAAGCTTATTTTGGCTGAAAACTAGTGAATGGGACTATTTGAGGGAACCAGAGAATTCCCTCTATCTTACCTGAACTTTGGAGGTTGCAGACTCCTGCAAATACTCAGAATTTGGTTTCAAAAATGACACCAGCATTTGCAAAATTGAATCTACTTTCAATTCCTATAATTTGTTTTCATTTTCATTATTTTTTATCTAATTTTGTTTAATTTTTTTAAAAACTCACTGCATAATATTTTTCAGTTGACATTATGATTCAGTGAAATGAAATATATGTATCTCTAAAAATACATTGTGAAAAATTTAGAAAAATTAGTATTCATAATCCTTAAACTGTTCTTTTCAAAGGGGTATGTTTAGATTTTACTTTTATGTAAAAATTAAGATAGATACAAGGTGGGGGGAAACATGTGTTTAAAATCTGCAACGTTTTTAGCTTGTTCAACTTCAAAAAAATCTAGAAGTTATAATATTCATCTGTTACATTCAAAATTATAGTCATAATAAAATAGAGTCTTTGTGGATTGTTGCAGTATATTTCATTTGTTAAAAACAAAATTTTAATAATAGATATATTGTTGGGGGGGGAATAACTCATTATCATTCATTTCATGTCTAAGGAACATACTGTTAAACAATTGTCAAATTGACATATCAAATCTCAATAATAAAAAAATTGAAAAATACTCATTGGAAAGATAACAAAATTCTTCACAAGTTTTGTTTTTACTGTAAAGTGAAATTCTAAATAAAAAAAATACTTGTGTAAGCCGGAAATTGAAGAACTTGTGAAAATATAGTTTTTTTTCTCATAAAACAAGCAAAATAGATACTCATCTTCATGATTTCACCACTTCATTCTAAAACTTCTAAATTGAGTTTGGATGAAGATATTTTGGAAAAAACATTGATATGGATGTTGAATGATTAACTTTAAATTAACTTTGAAAGAGAGTATAATTTTTGGAAATGAATAGTTTTCATGTCTAAACATACCCTTGTTAATTTGTGAACAGATAAGATTATCATTCTGCTATTAATGAACAAATAAGATCATCGAAGTGCTCTTTGAATTTTGACACAATTAGGTGTTCAACAACCCAATGAATAATTGAAGAGAAATGAGATGATTCTAGAGTCCATGTTAGATCTTCTCAAATATGATGATTTAAAGAGATTGATTGAAGTTGATTGAATTGTAAACATCTTGTTAAGGAAAATAATTGTCATGCTAGAATTGCCAAATTCTGATTAAATTTTGATTGGTAGGACTTCAAAACTTGAAGCCTAGCTATCATCATCGATATTCCCCCTATCAGGTGCAAGGTGAGAAGTATGAGGACGAGATACAAGATTGAATGTTTGATTCTTCTTCAATAATTCCATCATCATTGTATTTGATACCATGTATTTGGTGGCTTTGGTTGAACACTAACCATTTTCACAATATACTCCCCTTGAAGGTGATAGATAGGTCAATTTTTTCTTCATTAGTGTACTACCCACCTTGAGTGCAAGAGAGTGCCTTTATCATTTCATTTGTGTACTTCCTCCATTTAAGGTACATGGGAGTACCATTTGGAGTCAATTTTCCATTTTAACTAGAATGGACCCC
The DNA here is from genome assembly GCA_009831015.1 of Picea engelmannii. Lineage (NCBI taxonomy): Eukaryota > Viridiplantae > Streptophyta > Pinopsida > Pinales > Pinaceae > Picea > Picea engelmannii. Next base: position 423,347 of record ML776712.1, on the reverse strand, counting down.
AATTATGCCAAAAAGTACCATATGTAACAATTGATTGAAATCCATCTGCTTTTGTAGCTTCTTTATGTAAATATATCATTACGTATGTCTGAATTAGATGGTAATACTTATGCAAAATATTGACTTGTTGATTCTATTACCAAGAACTTCTCCAACCATAGTGAATTATTTTATTTTTATCCTTCTTCTTCTTTTGATGTTTATCTTCCCACAATGAATACAAGGATGGAAATCAAAACAATAATTATCCATATGACTATCCTCCAATTAGTATTTTGATGTTGAACTTATATAGGTGAAGTGGAGTATCCTTGAAAGAAACATACATTGTGGAAGGTGATTGGTCCAAAATAGTCAAGAATATGAAAGGTAACTTCCTTATCATATATGAGTCCTATTATGTGTTTTTTGTCATATATTTATTCCCAAGGTCTGATGATAGGCTTGGAAAAATCATTATGTACTTGATATTATTCCATGCATTCATGATAGTTTTATTTTGTAACTTTAAAAGAAAATTCAAGTTTACTTTCACTAACATTGCTTCTAGTATCATTCATTGCTTCTTATTGTCACTCATCTTCAAAAATTGTCCTCATCAATTCATATTTTATAAATGATTCGTTCTCATGAACAGTTAAGGAATCATCAATCATATCATTTAATTTATTTATATCAACCATTAGGTCATTTTTGTTACAAGTAACATCAACCATTTGCATTAGGTCAATTGTATCACAAGTTGCATAAACCATGTTCTCAATTTGTTCCTCCATTTCAATTAATCGTAGTTGAAGTGCTTCATTCAATATATTCTTCATATTAGTTTTCTTGTGAAGATAAACTAGCCATTTATTCAATCCATTTAAGGATCTCTACAATTCTTTAATTTATTGATTGGCATTTTGCAAATTCTCTCCTCCTTTACCCATTTTAGATTTTTCATGTTTGCTTATACTTTCTCACTTTCACTTGTTTATTTAATACCATTCTCACTTGTTATTTTTCAAGTTTAGGGTGTTGGGTACTACCTATCATGTACCAAAAATTGTGATTGAAAAAAAAATTACCTCATTCAAATTTTAAGCAAGTCTTTCGGACAATTTTCACACTTAAATTTGAAAGGGTTTACAACTCCACCATCTTTATAATTTAATGACTTGGTTCAATGACTTATCCTTCAATTTTTTTCTCAAGTCAGTGATTCAACCAAATCTTTAGTTAAAGAGATTTGACGATAACTTTTATTTTTTTTCTACATGAGATTACACAATAAAATCTAAGCTCTTGTGCAACATAAATTACACTGTGATTTGTGTATGATATGTCTTTCTTTATTGAATGATCAAGTTTTTATTTTTTGTTACTCCATGTTTTTTTTGTGTAATGACAACTTGCACTTGTATATTTGACTATCGGGAAATTAAACACAAATCATTCATAGCCACACATAAGTACTTATGATGTACTTATGACTCCATTATTCCAATTTCAGGATAGGTCTAGGACACATCCAACACCTCAAAATGATATTTTTGTTCATTATTTGGTACAACTACCTCTTAGCACTTAAAGAGTGATTTGTACAAGGGAAAAACATGGATCTAAAAATCCTTTTACAAATTTTGGCTTTGAATTTGAGATTTTATTTATTGCCCCTCATAACCATGGATAAAAACATCTCTATGTGATATAAACAATTGGAAAAGATTCCACCAAAGCTTGTGTGTCTAGGACCCAAAGTATTCTATTAATTTCAAAGAAAATTTTGACTTTGTACATAACACAACCTATACACAACTATACTCCCAAAGTATTTCATTCTTTTAATCAAATGGGAAACCCCCACTCAATTTAATCTTGATAGTGGCATGCATTTAATTGTAATGATCAGCATACAATTATTTGTTCAACAAACGCAACCTATGCAAAACCATAATTATTATGATGATGATTAAAATCCAATAAGACCATAATTGGTCCATCAGACCTTAAGAAGGTAAGAGATTACTTCAATTTCTTTAAAATTGTATTTCTATGCTAAAAAATCATTGAGAGAAGCGTTCCCAGATCACCATAGTTTTGATGACTTAGGAGGTTAGGAAGGTCTATATTGTGGCAAATATTTTTAAATTGGGATCTAATTTGGGTTAGGTAGGGCATTCTAATTTACAATTTTTTTTCAAGCCCATAATAAGATTTTCACCCTCCATTTATCATTTTATTAATGCTATATTTTTAATTGAACCTGTGATGAATATCAATTCCAAGATATTTGTATGAAGTAACTCCCTCCAAGCTATTGTCATCATATACAAAATTATTGTAGATGATCCTTTTGGATTTAATTACCATAACCTTTGGTTTGTTATTGTTCACAATCATACCCATACTAGAGAAGAAGTCCTTGAGGGATTAGTTGCTTACCTAGGTCAGAGGGACTCTTGGTTATAACAACAATATCATCAGCATAAATAAGAAGGATCATGAATATACTAGCAAGAGTTGGGTTGACACAAATTGCATCTTCCAAACAATATTCTAACTTGTAAATGTATATTCCAAAAAGGGTAGGGGATAGAGGACAACCTTGCTTGACTCCTATACTATAGTTAATTTCTTCTAACTAGCCCTTAGTGTTCCTAAAATCGTCAATGACTTTCTCATACAACCTTACTGAAACAACTCTTAAATCGAAAGGGACTTTAAACTCTTCTTGAGGTTCTATTTGCATTTTCCAATAATCTTCCTAAAGCTACTTTCCTTATGTCACACCCTCTAGAATGAAATGTGAGGTTGTATCCTTGATCACACATTTGACTGATGCTTAGAAGATTGTGCTTTAACCCTTCAACATACAAGGCATTATGTGTCTTAGTCTTTCCATTATCAAGACTAACAATGCCTTTTCCAACTATCCTTGCAGAACCATTATCTCCAAAAGTAACCAAGCCTCCTTTTTCTTCCTTTAATGTGAGAAACTTGGTCTAGTCTCATGTCATGTGTTTTGAACATCCATTGTCAATGTACCATTGGTTCCCTTCATTTTTAGCATAAAGTGAAAGTCTGCATTCTTCCTTCTTTTGTTCATCTTGCTTCCTTTTCCACACATTTGTGTATTCTTCTTTATGTTTGGCAAGAAAATATTCTTCCTTCTTTATTATACTACTTCTACAGTCACGTGCTATGTGCCCATAGTTATTGCACTTATAACATTCATCATTGTAATCAAGTAAGGGAGCAAATGAATTGTAGTTTCTATCAACAAACCCATGAGAACTTCTACTTTTGTTGCTCACATAATCATTATTTGTGGTTTTATAAGAACCTATTTTTATATCTCTCACATGATCACTTACATCATAAGTTTTACAATCTCTACTTTATGACCAAAGTTATTACGAGAAAAACAATAACCAAGAAAGATATTTTGGTACCGGTTTGTGAAAGGTCTAATTGGTGGAACAACTCTTATAAACTCATTCTTGTGGGAAGGATCATATTTTTGTTAGTCCTCATTTCCTTTCCTATTACTTATTTCATTGTTGATGGAGCCTTTGAGAAATTGGCATAGATTTCCAGTTTTTCTTCATTTTCCTTTTTTGATGGCTTTGTGACCTTAGTGATTACATCTCACTTGGGGTATTTTGTTTTTCATCATAGCCAAGACCTGTCTTGATGAATGGTGAGCTTTGGAAATTGAAAATATTGTCTAAATGCTTTTTACTCTTTCCAAACTTCAAGTTTATGTTCAATTGATCAGTTGTTTTCTCTAGTTCCTTTCTTAGGAAACTATTTCAGCTTCTATCTTCTTGCAATGTTCTTCCTTTTCTTTCAGTTTCCTTCTCACCACTTCTTCTATCATTTTTCCCTCTTCTAGTTGAGTCTTCAAGATGATAATTGTCTTATTTATTTCTTCAATATCATGATCCTCCTCTTCATATTTCTGCAATTGATATTTCTTATTTCTATTCTTTTCCCTAAGTCTGTATGTTTCTTCTAAGGAATGATTGAGTTATGCTTCAAGATCCACTTCATCATCAATGTCTTCTTCTTCTTATAATTTTTCTTTCTTATTGTCTTTACTTTATTTATTAGTATACTTTGTATCCATGGACATGAAGAGGAATTCTTCTTTGTCAATATCATAAACATATCCATCACTTTCTTCAAATGAGCTATTGTCCTCTCTAGAGTAAAATCTCTTCTTATTAATATATTTTCCTCTTTTGTGTCTATAAGATTTGCTTCTATTGTTATGTTCTTCTTTGAAATTAGTGTCCTCGTCAACACTATCTTCCCTTTTTGCATATGGACATTTAGTAGCAAAATTCCCTACTCTACCACAATTAAAACATATGAAGCGTAGCTTACCTTTGTGTTTTCCAGATCTTCTTTTTAGCTTTCTCACAAATTGTGCTTCTTCTATGTCTAATTCATGGATTTAAAAACCATATAATTTGTGTCCTTTTGTCTTCTTCAATTCTTTGAAATTTTCTTCCTTCCATGCCGAATTTTATTTTTATGTCCTCATCTCATATGCAGTAAGAATTCCATGTAGCTCATCCATCATTCGTTTCTCCAAATCTTTGATTTATTCAATGGAACCGACCTTGGCATAAAATATCAAGTGGATAGACCTAAGCACCTTTTGCACAATCATTTATTCTTCAACCTCCTCTCCAAGTCCTATGATGGTGTTGACAATTTCATCTACTCGAAGAAAATTGGTTGTAACATTTTATTTGTCTTCCATTTTCAAACTCTCGAATTGTCTTCTATGAGTTTGAAGATTTTCCTTGTTCACCTTGTTATCACCTTCATAGATGTTTTGAAGTTTGTCCCAAATATATTTTTCTGATTTACAATGCATCACCTTGAAGTATTATTATTATGATAGATCACTCAATATAACATTCATGGTTTTTGCATTATGGTCACTAGCCTTCTTCCTAGCCACACATGTTGGTGGAGTTGTCGGGACTATATAACTAGTCACAATTGATTGCCAAATATCAAACCCAAGAGCCATTAGATAAGTTTGCATTCTTATACTCCAGAATGCATTGTTTGTTCCATCAAACAATGGAACCTTGTTTGTGGAGAAACCATCTTGACTATTCATATGTGTTCCTAAGATCTACCTTCCAGTGGTTAGACTACTTCTAAAGGAACCTACCTTGATTCCAACTATTGAACTTATTCTTATATTGAGAGGGGCGGGGGGGGGTGAATCAATGTAAGATAATTTTTACTTTATTTAACCATTCATCAATCATTCATTAGTTGAGAAACAATGATCACATATAAACTCAAATCATAATGCACAAAGTTTAACATGGGAAGCCAATCGGGAGAAAACCATAAACTTATCTTTATAAATGTTTGTAGGCACCAACCTACTGTTACAAATATCGTAGGTGTCAACTTACTGGAGAAACCAATATCCTTAATTGAGCACCTACTCAGCAAGATATAGGCACCAACCTACTAGAGACACCAATCTCCTCAATTGAGCACCAACTCAACAGTACCTGTAGGAACCAACCTATTATTACAATAGTCTCAAGCACCAACCTACTGGAGACACCAATCCCCTCACCTGAGCACCAACTCAAAAAGATATGTGCAGACACCAATCCAATATATTCATACACAGAGTACTTTTGACTTCACCTACATGTTTCATTCCATAGACAATCCTTTAAACCCTAGTCACATGTAGCCTTCATGCCCTAGCGAGCCTCATAACATTATTTACATAATACAATCCATAAAGGCTACATCACAACCTAAAAAAAACACACACGATAGCATCACAGAAATTTAGTCCTTCATAGTGCACCTTGAGAACAAGAAAGATCCCAAGAAAAACCCCTTAAACTTCTCTTGCACACCTTTAAATCCCAAAAAGACACCCGAGATACTTTAGCACACCTTAGATCACTTCTATGCACCTCAAAATTTATCTATTGTTTGGTTTCTCTTCAAATGTGCACATCTATCTTGTATTTATAGTAATGTTTTCCCCACATTCAGGGCTGACCTGTAAACACTGGCTGATTCGACCTCAATTTTCTAGTTGGGTTGTTGGATGGAAAAATTCATATCTCCTCATTCCTAGGGAGTTAGAGGGAATTCCATATACCATTGTAAAGGTATCTAAATAATATTTCCATCCATATAACTTGTGCTCCCATTTCAGCTAGGTATGTAGAGAAAAAATCCCTTCAAAGATAGGGTATCCAAATTGATCACCAAAAATCCAAAAATAATACTTTCAAAAATCTCCATCTTGCAATCTTTATCTTGGATAATTGTAGGCTTGTAATATTTATATTGGGAATCCATAGGCTCCCATGTCTTTGAAATCAATGAAAAAAATATTTTCAACACTTCTAACATATTCCAAACGTTAGTAATGGGCATTGTGTCAAAATATTTTCTAAAATCAACAAAATAACAATTGAGATCGGTTTTATCATTGCAAAACTGAACCTCTACAATGACCCTAAGTATAAAGAGGTGGTCCACAGTTGAATGGAAGCCCCTAAAACCGTCGTAGCCTTTATCTCTTTTTCTATGGCTTTATAGCCATGTATTGATCTTCTTTCCAAAATACTTTTGTATAAGTTAGTTAAAATGGGGCTAATCATAATGGTCCTATAATTAGAGGGATTTAATTTATCCCCACTTTTAAAATAGGTACAATGAGGCTTTGATTCCAAGGTTTTTGGAAGCCTTGCTTGACAACTAAATTGAAGAGCTTGTGTATGTGAGGGATGAGGCTAAGTCCTCCAATTTTTAATATTTCAGCTTGGTAACCTTCAATGTCTTTAGCAATACTCCCCTTCCAAGGTATTGCATTATTTTAATCAAAATGGGAAACCCCCACTCATTGTAACCTTGATAGTGGCACACATTTCATTGTTATGATCAACGCACAATTATTTGTTCAAGAATCACTTGAAAAGTAGCATTGAAGATCAACCATAGCATGTCACTTTTTGTATTTCTTCTGGAATAGTTTTCAATATAAATGCAAAGTTGACTATGAATTGTACACACATGGGATAAAACGGATCCCTAAAGATACACATAAACAATTTTTTTTGTGGCTTCTCTCCCATATGAAGAACTGAATATTCTATGTCATTATTTGTTGTGCAGCTTCTTCAAGACTAGTGCACAACGAATCAATTCTATCCTAAAGAAGCTAGTTTTGACTACTATATTTTGAAATTTGGTCACAAGAACCCAATATAAATTCTTGTGGTAAAAGCACATTTCATTCCACTGCACAAATACCCAAATCAAAAATCAACCCCAATCAATATTTTTTATGCCAAAATTTTGATGGTGGCCCTGTTGTCGATACCTTGTCAATGAGGATATATTATGCCATAGAAATTCTACTAACATAGTCACTAGATTGAGGAAAATTATTTCAATTTTTTTTAATGATGTCGCTACAATAGGATCATTCCACTAGGAACCCACAATGGAGGGAGTTCTTTCTTGCATCTGATCCAAATCTACACAAACTCAAATGATCTAGACCTTAATTTGAAGGTTATTCTCCACTTGGATAATGTTCTGTAAGCATCATGTCTCATGTGGATCAATCACTAGTAGGAATATCGCATCTCATACTATGGGAAAGAAATATGGATAATAGGAAACAACTCACCAGTGACAAGAAATATTTAACTATAGTTCATGTAGTATTGTACTTAATTGCATCACACATGAATTATTATGGAAATCCTTCTCCCTTTTTAACACAATTGATGTCCTTGTTAGAAAATAAACAACAATCACTAATAAACTTAAACAGATCTCATGATAAAAACACCAAACATAATAAAAATGGCAGAAATAAGCAAGAACAAAACACCATAAATTTTATGTGGAAAAACTAGCAATGTACTAGGAAAAACCACGGGGAAAGGATCAACAACTTTTATTTTTTAGCAACATACATACATCAAGCTTCAGCTCAACTCTTGTTTTCCTCTACTATTTGTGCGTGGGAAAGAGTACATATGTATAGGATTTCATAGAAGAAGGAAGAAAAAATCCATAGGCGTAATACACACGGGGGCTTTACCATGTTGACCAATATCTTATCACTTTCATTCATAAAGGGGGTTTTTTAATTGTGAAAAATAAGGTCAATATATTGTAGGTATTGGGGGGGGGATGTGAGGTCTCAAGGGGTTTATAGGTATTAGGGGGGTATAAAAAGGGGCATATAGTTAAAATAAGAGTTTTTTTATTGCAAATATGTATTAGGAGGGAGGTTCAGTAAAAGGATTTTGGGAGGTATTTATCAATATCTAGTGAAATTAGGGATATTCTTTAATATCCCATGAACGCAGGCGCTATGCCATAGGTTCACCAAGTGAATACCCCGTGATAATACCATGGGATACAAAAAACCATGGGCCTGAAACACCACTGTAGACTAAAATCATTTGACTCATTCCTTGAGTCAAGGTTAATGTAACATTCTAGAAGTATGAAGAAGTCATAAAAAGTATTATGTTTTATTTTATTTGGTCTCACATACAACAATATCCCACTTGAGACCAAATAGAAGCTTAGGTGAATAATGGTGTTATTGTTTCTATCTCCTTACTACTTATCTAGTCCCAAAACACCTTTCATGGCGTTTACATCATGCCAGCCAAGGTTTTGCAAAGATGCTACTTATCCCTTGGAAAATTAGTTGTTAATGTATCGGTTGGGTTGTCTTTTGTGTGTATTTTATCCAACTATAGAAGTATGTTATTTATCACTTGGTGAATCCAATGATATCCGAAATAAATGTGCTTTGTCTTAGAATGGAATGCGGTATTTTTGGCAAGATGGATTGCACTTTGGTTATCACAATTTAGTACATAGTTTATTGTTGGAAACCTAGTTTCTCCAAGAACCTCCTCATCCAAAGAATTTCCTTACATGCATCAATTGTTGCAATATACTCGACCTTTATGGTAAAAAGAGCCACCACCTTTTGCAATCTAGATACTCATGAGACTACAACCCCTGCAAAGGTATATAAGTAGCTTGTTGTGGTTTTTCTAGAATCCATGTCACCTTCCATATCAACATATGTAAATCCTTCTAATAATGTATCAATACCTCAAAAACACAAACAATAATTATGTATCTTAAAATACATTTAACTACATTCCAGTGTTCCTTGCTTGAGTTCGCAAGAAACCTACTTAGTACTCCCACTGAATGTGAAATGTAAAGGTGAGTGCATACCATTTCATACATTATAATTCATATTGTTGAAGCATATGGAATCTTGGACATTTATGTTTTTTCTTCAATACTAGTGGGGCATTGTTTAGTTGTTAATTAAAGATGAGAAGCAAGTGATGTACCTATAGGTTTTGCATCATCCTTATTAAATTTTCTCAATACTTTTACAAGGTATTATTGTTGTGACAGCCAAAGTTTCTTTCTTTTTCTGTCGCATATAATTTTCATTCCCAAGATATTCCTTGTTGGTCCTAAATTCTTCATTGCAAAGGTGTTTTTTAATTCTTCTTTTAATAACTTGTTAATCATCAACTTATCTTTTCCGACAATCAACATGTCATCGACATACAATAATAAGACAATCAAATTTCCATTTTAATTTATTTTAATGTATACATGATGATCTGCATTTAGCCTCTTTAAACCATGATCAAGAATAAAATAGTCAAATTTCTTATACCATTGATGAGGGGCTTGTTTCTACCCATATAAACTCTTCTTCAATCTGCAGACCAAATTTTCTCTACCTTTTTCAATAAATCCTTATGGTTGCTCCATATATATACCTTCTTCCAAATCACCATGTAGGTAGGATATCTTAACATCTAATTGCTCCAATTCTAAATATAGAGAAGCTACAAGACCGAGTACTACTTGTATTGATGGCATTTTGAAAAATGGGGAAATTTTTCTATAAAACCAATACTTTGTTCTTGCCCAAATCCTTACACCAGTAGCCTTGCTTTAAATCTTTGTTGATTTTCATATCCTTCATGTTTTATTCAATAAAAAACTTTCTTCCTTTTGGCCATTCAACCAAATCCCACATCTTATTATCATGTAGGGATTTTATCTCTTCTTGCATATCGTTTTTCCATTCGATACTATTTTCTCCTTCACATGCTCCCTGAAAACAAGCAAGTTCACCTTCATTAGTCAATAAAACATATTCTAAGGGGGGATACCTTTATGAAGGCCTATGTGATCTAGTAGACTTGTAAATCAATAAATTTTGTGGTGGGATTTCTCCTATGGATGTTGATTTTGTTTTTCTTCATTTTCTTCTTTTTGTTGTTCCTCATTTTCATTTTGCCGCAATGGCTGCTCATTATTTTTAGTAGTGTCTTCTTGTAATGGTGGTTGATTTTCTTATTGTTCTTGAATTTCAAAAATGTCATGTTCCTCCACACCTTTTTCAGTAGTCTTAAACATTTGTTATTCATTAAAAATGACATCCCTACTTCTAATAACACTCCTTTTTAGAGGATCCCACAACTGGTAACCTGACTCATTATCAACATATCCCAAGAAAATGCATTTCAATGACTTTTCATCCAATTTGGACCTCTATTCTTTAGAAATATGCACATATGCTTTACAACAACAAAAATTCAGATGAGTGTAACATAAATCCTTACTGGTCCATACATTTTTAGGAATGCCACCATCCAATGAGGTTGTGGGAGAGTGATTTATTAAGTAGTGGGTTGTATGAAAAACTTCTACCCAAAAATATTTAGGTAAACTATAATTTGAAAGAATACTTCTCACCTTATCCATTACTATTTGATTCACTCTCTTAGTTGTTCCATTTTGTTGTGGGGTGCGAGGAATTGTTTTTACATGCTTTATACCAGGTTTACTACAATATTCTTTGAAGGCCTTCGAGCAATATCCCCCACCATTCTCTATTATAATACATCTTAATAATTTGTTAGTTACCCTTTCGACATGCATATGAAATTTATAAAAAAATGTCTAAAACTTGATCCTTGCTCTTAATAGGGAAATCCCACACTTTTTTGACACATCATCAATAAAAGTAACAAAATAAGCAACCCCTCCAAGTGATTTTCCATTAATTAGGCCACAAACATTAGAATGTACCAAATCTAATATTTTTGTATCCCTTTTAGGACTATCCCTTATAAATTATACCCTTTTTTGTCTACCCATAACACAATGTTCGCAAATTTAAATTATATACCTTTTATCCCANCCATTAATTAGGCCACAAACATTAGAATGTACCAAATCTAATATTTTTGTATCCCTTTTAGGACTATCCCTTATAAATTATACCCTTTTTTGTCTACCCATAACACAATGTTCGCAAATTTAAATTATATACCTTTTATCCCAAGTAAAATTTTTTGCTCGAAAAGGATTTTCAGGCCTCTTTTATTCATGTTCCCAACTCTTTTGTGCCACAAATATGTTGTAGGCTCCTCCTTTGTAACAACAACAATATCTGATTTATGCAGTTTTGATTTTAATGTGCAGAGAGTGCTTATTTTATGCCCCTTTGCAACAGCCAATGAACCCTTTACAATTTTCCAGGCCCATTTACTAAACACTATATGGTATCCTTCATCATATAGCTTCCCAGCTGAAACCAAATTCATTCCAAGATTTGGTACATGTTTGACCTATCTAAGAAATAGACTACAACCATCTTCTATCTTTATTAGAACATGTCCTACTCCTTCAATATTACAAATAATTTTACTACCCAAACAAATATTACCCAGGTTACTAGATTTATAAGAAATAATTTTTTCTCTACTTGAGGTAGCATGGTGGCAAGCTCCAGAATCTAAAATCCAATCACTATCATGACTAGAAATATAAAGGCATGCATTCTCACAAGAAACAATGATTACTACCTCACCATCTGATGCAACAACAATAGTTTCTTCATTATTTTTATTGTTGGTTGCCTTTTGCTCCCTTTTTAATATCTCTCAATCTTTTATGGCATGGCCAAGTTTTCCACAATGATAGTAGGTTATTCTTTCATTCCTAGACTTTGACCTACCTCTAGAGATGGATCACCTTGATTTATTTCTATTTGGTTTCCTTCCGCGTTGACCAAGGGTTAATGCTTCCATATTTGACATTTCCTCTCCCATAGATTTCCTACGCATATCTTCATTTAATAAACTATTAAAAAAATCTTCAAAACACAATTTACCTTTTGGTGCCACTTTACTTATGGTGACGACCAAGTTCTTCCAACTATCAAGCATTGAGCTCAAGAGTAGGAGGGCTTGGATCTCATCATCAAATACAATCTTCAAGGAAGTGAGTTGGTTCAACACCATGTGCAACTCATTTAAGTGTTCAATTATGAGGATCCATTCCTTCATTTTGAGGTTAAACTTGACATCTTCATAAAAAATAATTTTTCGATTGTTGTGTCTTGTTCATACAAATCATGAAGGTTTTTCCATAATGACTTGGTTGTTTTTTCTTGCAAAACATGGAAGTATACCCGTGTCTGCCAAATATTTTCAAACAATGTCAATTTTCTTTGGATCTAATTTCTCCCACTCTTCATCGATCATCAGTGAGGGTTTCTTTGATCTTTCCTCAATCAAAAATTGTAGATCTTTTAGGGTCAATATATATTCCATTTTTTACCTTCATACGGTGAAGTTTACCCCGATAACCTTTTCAATGTTTATCATCGACTCCATTGCAACCATATGTAAATTAACCCTACGGACACTAAATATCCAACAAAAACTTCACTATGATACCAATTGTTAGAAAATAAACAGAAGTCAATAATAAACTTAAACATATCTCATGATAAAAACACCAAACATGATAAAAATGGAAGAACAAAACACCATGAATTTTATGTGGAAAACCCATCAATGTACTGATAAAAACCAACAACAACTTTTATTTATTAGCAACATACATACATCAAGATTCAATGCAACTCTTGCTCTCCTCTACTCTTTGTGTGTGAACAAGAGTACATATATATAGGTTCTTATATAAGAAGGTAGGCAAATACCATGGGAACAATACAATGGGCTACCAAAAAACATGGGCCCAAAACCACCATTGTAGACTAAACTCATTTCACTCATTCCCCGAGTCAAGGTTAACGTTACATTCCAAAGTATGAAAAAGACATAAAAAGTATTATATTTTATTTTATTTTCTCTCACATACAATAGTCCTTGCTATTAAAGATGTTGATTTGTAAGCTTGATAATGAACTTGCTATTTTTTTTTTGTTTTCAGAAGGTAAAGATTCAATAGCAAGTATCTAGCGAGGATGAAATAAAGAATGATTTTCTCAAGTTAATATAAAATATATCAACGAGATCAAGTTTGATGCCAAGGCAAGTATCATGAAATATGCAATGCTTTTGATATTTTCAAAGACACGAAGAAACAAGTTATATATGATACCAATTGTCAAAAACAATTGTTGGGTTTAGTGCAGATTGTTCCCTCTGGTCCCATTAGCTCTCAATTTCTCCAAATTGTGCTTGAGTGCGATGGATTTGAAGATTATTCAACAAGGCAAAAACCACAAAATCATATTAATCTTCAACAAGGACATATCGATCTTAGGCATCAATTCGACAATTCTCCACTTGAGCAAGTAGATCTATGACTCAGATCTACCATAAATGAATGATATGCCATAGATCTATGATTCAAATCTCCATGAATCTCATGTACTACTATCATGGACTTACATTCAACTCAAGATTATTCACAATGAACCTCTCATGGATAATTAACATGGCAACAACATGGAGTTATCAAGCCCGTAAGACTTAATGAGCTTTGATATCATGTTAATAAATAGAACACATTAACATACATAATGAGACATGACATGAGAATCGGAGGAAAAGGTTTTAAGTAATCTACAACACATGTATTCATGTATTGATATCAATATATAGTACATGTATCTAACCACCTCAAGATCTAAATCTCACTAACAACTTATTAATGGATAATGACAACACCTCATCAATAAATAAGGATGACAATTTATAAGAAGGTGATATCAGACATTGTCATTGTCTAGGGACTCACAGTCAAATAGTTCTATGAACTGGTTTTGGGAGCATCAAAGTTGAGTTCCACATGTACACAAAAGGAGAGAAGCATACGTTTGTTTTCAAGTTTTGGTCACAATTTTTTGCATAAGAATAGTCTTGTTGAAGGAGAGCAGTAGTATATTCCAATTTTTAGTTGTTTTTTAAATTTTTATCTCAAAAGAGGATATTAGAATATAACACTCATATATAAGGTTATGTAAATTATGTATTAAATAGTGGCTAAGCACATGCACTTGTTATAATAATTAGTTAGAAGACCAATCATATCAGTTGAATTTACTAACACTTCATATAAATATATTGAATGTAATGTAAATCTTGATATTTCCTAATAAAGATCATTTTTGTTTACATTTCTCTCTTATGTATAAAAAATAATTACCTATTTTTTTTACCATGTTGATATACTTGGTCATAATCTTATGGTTAGTTTTGGATGCCCAATTAAATGCATTTCTTCATAAATTTGGTTGTATATTCTTGAACACTTTGCCCTTGAATGTATTGCTATTTAAACTCTACTCTTATTCATAGCCTCTCCAAACAATAATCCTTAACTCTAAATTTTATCCTACTCGTATTCATTGCTTAAACATCAATCCTTGATCTGAAGTTTCATTTAATCATAATTAAATTGTTAACCAAGAAAATAGAGAATAGTTGTCTATTTAAACTCTACTCTTATTCATTATCTGTCCAAACAATAATCCTTAACTCTAAATTTTATCCTACTCTTATTCATTGCTTAAATACTAATCCTTAACGTAAAGGTTCATTTAATCATAATTACATTATTAACAAAGAAAATAGAGAATAATTATCATGTAATTTATTTTATTTTACAGAAATATTGTTTTCAATTTTTTCTTTTCCTTTTTCTTTGTTTAAAAAGTGAAAAAACCTATCATAAATAAGTTGTCAATGAATAATTACAACAATTATCACTAACTAATATCCCAATCTAATTTATCACTACAAATAAAAATTCTCTAAAAGTGCTATCAATTTCAGTTCATAATATCCATTTCATAAACACATGGAGAGTTTTTAAGGAGTTGCTCTGCAATTTAAAAAAACCTAAAGGGAACTTTGAAAATAGATTTAAACATGAAAACATAAATAATGATAATAATAGTTAATTGAGTAGTACATTATGAAGGAGTGGGTTAACTCCAGAGCAATCTTCCCTCTTGAATTTGAGTTATTTTTCATGCTATGTCGTTTTAAAATTTTGGTCAATTCAAAGATCTGATAGATATTCTAAGCATCTGGATTGGTTTAAAATAGAGCAAAACTTTTGAAGTAAAGTTCTGAAATACATAAAACTTTGATTCATACTTAACTCAACTCAGACTACCCCTAAAAATCTGGCAACATTCAGACCCTTTTTTTTAACGGAAAAGAAAAAAGCTTGCTATGTAGTTACATTATGAACCGTAAAATAACTTTTTCTTTTATCCTCCATTCACAGTATTACACAGTACAAAATAAATTAAAAATGGATTGCAGATTTCGGGCTAAAATCTTGCCATCCAACAAACAAGGACGCAACCAAGCGAAATCTACCTCTAACATGAACTGTAACTGCATCAAAATAGCGGAATATAACTGTAAATACCCACTTCACTACAAAAAACTACAATTTATAATCTATAAGCACTTTCTGTGTACAATTGATGGACCAGATTAATTGTATTCAGCCTTGGCAATCCACATCTGCAACCAAAACATTAAAAGTTAAATGTTGCCATCCGTATAAATTATAAAGAAAAAGCCAAGATTGATCCTCCAATCCAGACACTGTACTTCCTTTCTGGAGGTGCAACCATCTTGATCATCATAGGACTTGGTGCCAGGGCAGTTATCTCGTTGCTCATACGATCAGCAATGCCAGGAAACATGGTAGAGCCTCCACTGAGGACAGTATTTCCATACAGATCCTTTATGATATCCTCGTCACACTTATGATGGAATTGTATGTTGTCTCATGAATGCCGGCAGCTATCATTCCAATCAGAGAAGGTTGGAACAAGACCTCGGGGCATATGAAACGCTCGGCACCAATAGTGATCACTTGCTTATCAGGAAGCTCATAACTCTTTTCCAGGGAGGAACTGGTCTTGGCTGTCTCAAGCTCCTGCTCATAGTCAAGGGCTACATAAGCAAGCTTCTCTTTCATATCACGAACAATTTCACGCTCCGCAGTAGTGGTGAATGAGTAACCTCTTTCAGTCAGGATCGTCATCAATGCATCAGTTACATCCCTACCTGCAAGATCTAGCCTGAGGATAGCATGTAGAAGAGCATATCCTTCATATACTGGAACTGTGTGGCTGACACCTTCACCAGAATCAAGAACAATACCTGTATATCCAATGCATGGATTATTGGAGAAAACTGCATTTAGTTTTTCAAAAAAAATGTGAAGTGCACAACATTCTNGAAGAGCATATCCTTCATATACTGGAACTGTGTGGCTGACACCTTCACCAGAATCAAGAACAATACCTGTATATCCAATGCATGGATTATTGGAGAAAACTGCATTTAGTTTTTCAAAAAAAATGTGAAGTGCACAACATTCTTACCAGTCGTTCGACCACTTGCATACAGAGAGAGAACAGCTTGAATGGGATTCAAAGCTGTTTTCCTTTTCCTTGGGATTCAAAGCTGCCTCAGTGAGGAGAATAGGGTGTTCTTCTGGAGCAACCTGTAGCTCGTTGTACGTATGATCCCAAATCTTCTCCATATCATCCCAGTTGGTGACAGTTCCATGCTCAATAGGATACTTCAAAATAAGCATACCTCTTTTAGATTGAGCCTCTTCACCTACATATGCATCCTTCTCTGCAGGATAATGACGTGGGCGACCAACAATACTGGGAAACACTGCCCTTGGAGCATCATCTCCAGCAAATCCAGCCTGGACAACAAAGATGATAAAGCTGCAGTAACAGGACTGGATACACTGTGACACTAAACGATCCATTGTTATAATAGATAAATTGCAGACTCACCTTGATCATTCCAGTTCCCTTGTCTTCCAGTTCCATTGTCGAAGACAAGGGGTTGAATATCCTGTGTGTCAGCCATCTTCAATTAAACCGAAAACTACAGTGGAGAAAATCAGCAAAGATTAGAGTTAAGCCAACAGAAAACTGCAATGCCCGTCGTCTGAGCTCTTTCCTTCCTTCCCGAAGAAACGAAATGAACTGCATACACACTCAACCACAGGGGGGTCACTTAAAATAACCCGCCCCAAATTCAGTGCAAATTAAACTCAAATGAAAATCACCAACCATGGATATTCATATTCTCCGACGATCCTGAAGTCAATGAAGCCCATTTAAAATGTACATTATTTATGATTAAAAGCAAACTAATCAAAATCTTAATCTTCCCAACATCAAAGGTCAATGCATGTGGACTGGTTACATCATATTCAATTGATCACGCAATCTTACATCATATGCTTACAACACGCAATCTTACGCAAATGGTTACATCATATTCAATTTATCACTCAATCCGATAAAAGAACATGGTTTTCACAGTTTTCATGAAATATTTTATAATTGATATAGTAAGCATTACTCCATTGAGCTGTCTCATTGATAGAGTAAGCATTAGCCACTTAATCATTAGTTCATTAAATTTGATAATTCATCTGCATTCATATATTAAGCATTAATCCATTTTGTGTCGCTTTCCAATACATAGAAGCATTAATCCATTTTGTGTCGCTTTCCAATACATAGGAGTAGGGTAACTTGGAAGCAAACATACCAGCTTTTTAGGCAAAAAAAAAAAGGGACCTGAATCCGACCAGATTTTTAAGGGTAGTCTTTTCGCATGGATCAAAGTTCCATGCATTTCAAAACCTTACCCCAAGGGTTTTGCCCCATTTTAAACCAGCCATGATGCTCATAAAAGTGATCAGAGTTCTAAATTGGCCAGAAATTTAAAAGCAGGCCGTCGAAGGACCTGTCGAAAAGTAACTCGAGAAGTAAGATTGCTCCCGAGTTAGTCCACTCCTATATATATATATATATTGGCAAATCCAAGCACGAGTTAGTTCAAGTGGTTTTGAGCCAAAGGTGAAACTATCCCCAACAGAGGAGGTGTTCGAATCTCTTGTTCCCCTTGGGGGTTAGGCCTCCAACAGAGATCAAGATTACTTGGGGGTCTCCTGTGAGATATTACCTCATATATATATATATAGGCAATTTCACATAAGGTAGATTCCACGTCATATGTCTACTTTCACAAACATGGTAAACACACACACACACACACACACACACACACACACACACATATATACATATACATATACGAGTAGCATTAAACTTTTTGGTGTTTTTACGAGCATTTTTTTTTTATCAATTTTGCCTAAAATCGAGCCAAAAATTGTTGGAACTCCATATTTGAGTGATTGAGTCTGCATAATTTGAGTGTCTCGAGAGTTTTTCAAGGTGTTGAATCCGTTTATGCATTCACAAATATAATTTAAACAACAGAAATGGTGATTTCACCAAGATCTATTTCGTCAGATTCCAATGAAAAAGTTTAAAAAGTTGAATGTTTCTAGACAATATATATATCGTGTATAAACAAAATGTCAAGAAACAACAATTGGGGCATGGGGGATTTCTTATTAGTCTTTGTCGAGGGACTATAGCAATTGATATTGCGCTGATCGGGATTTTGTTTTTGCGTTGACCAAAAATTTCTTGTTGTTTTACATAGTTTAACTTTGTTGCGAGTGATCAATTTTATTTCCTGGCTTCTGATTGGTTATTCAAAACAACATCTTATTGTCGCGTCGGCGACGACAATTTATTAAGAAATTTAATTGTGTAGTTTTAGCTCATGGTTGGAAGGGGTGCAGGTATGAGAGTCAAAGTTCTTAGACGATCTTAGTTTCCGAAGCTTATCATTGTATCAATTGTTGAATGAGACATTGAAAGCTGTAGGCCAGAGAATATGCAAATGTGTTTATTAATTTTTTTTTCCTTGGAAAAAAAGCGTAATTTTATTACCTTTAGGAACAAAATTGCATTCTGTATATACACCTGTAAACATGGTGTATTCAATTACATTGAAGTCTTATAGCTATTTGCTTTCTACTGCTTTCAAAACTGCTTCTGTGTATTCCTTTTGTCTTGTTTAAGTCTGGGACTGGTACTGTTGTAGATGCTTATGTATTGCGTATTGTGTGTACAAAATATATTCAACTATTATCACTGATCATTTTTCAAAAAAACAATAAACTCCTGTTCTTCCATGCGTTGTTCAAAAACTGTAAGTTTGCTCCAAAAAAGGATTGTGCCAATATTCATTTGACTATTCATTATGGTGCTCAGTTATTTTCCACTGGCCCATAACCATGTTAATCCCTTCCTTCGACCTCTGGTCCGCTTCTTTATTATTTTCCCTGTAGACATGTTGGCAATCAATGAAGTCAAAATTTGTCTGCAATCTTTGTATGTCTTCCACCAATCTAGCAAGTTTTATGTTTAAACATCTCTGAGTGCCTTTTATCCAATTTATAACATTTAATGAGTCCCCATAAACTTTTAGTCTCTGGCATCCTTTTTCTATGGAAAAGACAATGAGTAGTTTGTAACTCATTAGTTCTGCAAAATTGTTTGTTCCTGAACCGAGGCCAGAAGTCAAGAAAAAAAAATGCAAGGGAGAAAGGTAGAGGAATCCCCCCCCTCCACAGTGAGCTTTTTGTGAGGCTCCATCAAAAAATCTCCAGGGGAAAGTCCTATTGAGTTCTAACTCTTGTGACTGTCTAAAATGTGAGCTAGAAACAAGTGTGGAGGAGGAAGGCAAGAGGGCAACATTGTTTGCTGTCGAGATCTCACGTGGAAGAGGTACACCTTTAAAGATGTTGGAGTTTCGGGCAAGCCAAACTCCCCAAATGACCAAGAGGGGGAGTGCTTTAATGTGTTTATATTCTTTATTAATCCACCAAGAAAGCTAGGAATGTTCCAAATCCCTTCCCTCCCACCGGCATTGTAAGTTTAGCAATTTTGAAGTTTCCACCCAGACCTTGTTGATGTAACTACATTTCAAAAATAGATTGAGAAGACTCTTCTTCAATTTTTCATAGAGTACACCATCCTGGTCCAACGAAAATTCGTTTCTACAGGTTGTCCCAGGTCGGGACCTTGTTTCGAAGAACATTCCACATGAACAGTCGGGTTTTTGTCGAGCTTTTAACTTTCCAAAGTTTACTCCACCACCAAACTGTCTCTTGGGTGGTCAGATCTGAAATACAGTTTAAATAACCCAGTTTGGGTGAGTAGGAACCGGAGGGTGCAGTGTCCCAAATCAGTTCATCCTCAGTGTCTGAAAGTCTGATTTGGTCTTTCTTTAGTCCATGGATAAAAAGTTCAAGTTCTCGAGTTTCTTCTTCACTGAGCCCCAGACTGTAGGGATCCTTCCATCCCTGAGCCCAGAGTGTATGTCGGCTATGGTCTGCCAAGGAAATTAGGTAGAAGAAGTCCCTGGAGTGCAAGGACTGAATTAATTGCTCGATGAGTAAATGGTTCCCTTCACTACCTGACCAGGGATCCGACCCTACCCTGAGTCTGTTGTCATTTCCAATATTCCAAGCTAAACCAGATTCAATCAGTGGGAAATCATTTATGATGGCTTTCCAAATCACCGATGCTCCCTTCAATGTTTTTGGTTGACTCCTTATCCAGGCCTCAAGAGAAACTGGCGCAATGTACTTCTGAAGGATAACTTTAGTCTTTAGTCTTTAGTCTTAACTCCAATTGTTTAGTCTTTTATCCATTTTTACAGGAGCCACTTCCAATCTTCTTTTCTATAGTCGTTGGGTTTTCGATTAAAACCCAGGTACTTTATTCCATCATCCAATGTCCTTCTTTTGAAAGGAAAGAAAGTATGATGGGCTAGCTCTTCTTCTTCTGAAAGAAGAAAAGTAGTGAGGAACAATTTCGATCATTTATTTGCATCCCTGTAGCTTTGGAGAAAAGTGAGTTAATGTCCCTTAGATTCTCAGCTTCCTTCCTAGACCCGCCACTGAAAAGTAAGACATCGTCCACAAAAAGGAGATGTGTAAGGGATAATTTTTGAGAGACTTTGATACCTGAGAGTTCACCTGTAGTCTTACCTTGTGTGAGTGCTCTGCTAAGTCCTTCTACTACCAGGAGAAAGAGGAGTGGTGACAAGGAGCATCCTTGTCCGAGCCCTCTTTCTGGAGTGAAAAAAGGTGATGACGAACCATTTATTAAAACTGCAAAGGATGTTGAAGTTAGGAAACTCATGATCCATTTAATGAAAGGAACTTCAAAACCTAAGTGAGTCAATAGTAATCGAATATACAGCCAGCTAACTCGATCGTAGGCTTTTGAGAGATCTATTTTAGGCACTGCCCCTTTTAATTCCCTTGTCTTCATACTATGTATACCTTCTTTTGCTATTCCTATAGCTTCATGGATCCGTCTCCCTTCCAGAAACCCAAATTGTTGTTCCAAAATATTCTTTGAGAGGATTTTCTTGAACCTTCGAGCTATAATTTTGGAGACAATTTTATAAGCACAGTTACAGAGTGAGATGGGCCTGAATTCATCCAAAGACTCTGGACTATCCGTTTTAGGGATGAGAGCAATAAAGTAGAGTTAAGACTCTAAGGGATACAGCCTGAAATCCTTGTATCCTCCACCAATTTCAGCAGATCTATTCCTATAATCTCATAGCATCCCAGGAAGAATTCAATAGTCTAGTCGTCCGAGCCTAGAATTTTATCCTTTTGAAAACTGTGCAATACTTCCAGGAGCTCTTTTTCTATAATTTCTCTCATCAAAAACGGTTTTCTTCTTCTTCCACAAATATGGGAAAAAATTGTGCCACTTTGACTACTTCCTCTATCGTAGCTTGGTTATCTACTTTAAAGAGATTCTGGAAGTAGTTTTTTCCTAGTAGTGACATCCCTTCAAAGGAGTTTTCCAAGTTTCCATCTTGATCTTTTAAATGCCAAATGGTATTGACATTTTTCCTTCCTTTGGCATAGGCTTGAAAGAACTTTGTGTTTTCATCTCCACTTTCCAACCATACAGCTCTGCTTTTTACCGTCCATGTTTCTTCTTTTTCTTTAAGAAGATTTATCCTCTTTTTTTCCAACTATAGCAATCTGATTTTTTACTTTGTTGTGCTCAAAATATCCCCTTCATCGTCTAAGAACCTTTTAAGTTTGAGTTCAATTTCTTTTAGCTCCTTGTCCTCTAGTTTTCTTTTTTGGAAAGCCCGAGGTTTTATTATTTCTTTGGTTCTTAAATTTTCAGTAAACTGATAAGTTGTTGAAAGTGTTATATCTTGTTGAAAGGGGATCCAGTGCTCCTTGATTAACTTCAAAAAGGAATCATCTCCAAGCCACATCTTGTTGAACTTAAAAGGGTTGGCTGGTTTTTCAGAACCCTATCTAAGCTCCAAGAAGATAGGATGATGATCTGACAATCCTCCAAATCCTATCCACTGCTTGATGGTCAAAGAGTTGTTCAGAAGAGAATCATTTATTAGGAAGCGATCAAGCCTTTTTGCCACTCTAGTTGATCCGGTCCTGTTGTTTTTCCAAGTTGGTTTGAGGACAGGAGGAACTAGGTCAGATAGGTTAGCTTCTGCAAATTTGTTGCCGAAGTAATCTGCCAATGGATCAGGTCTCACATTGTCCCCCCAAACTTCTAAGGGGCCTAAGGAGAGATTTAAATCCCCCCCTAAAATAAGTAGCTCATTGAAGAAAGATTTTTTGAGGAGTGTGTCCCAATAAGTGTTCCTGTTCAGATAAGGTCCATAGATATTTAGTAAATGGACTGTCTCTTTTAAGGCGGGGAGAAAAAACGTAATCCAAATGCTGGAGTCCAAACCCCAAGTGTTGAGAACTTGGACTTTGTGAGTGTTCCATCTAGTAGCCAAACCTCCAGATCTGCCCCAAGCATCTACCGTCGTGAAACTCCACCCAGGTAGTAAACATTCCAGGCTAGTTTTTACCTCCTCCCCAACCCCCAAGGTCTCTTGAAGAAGCAGAAAATCCGGGTGCTCTGTGATGAACACCCTTTTTAAGGAATATTTTTTGTGGGCTCCTACCAAACCCCTGCAGTTAAAGGACATGATATTCATAACGAAACCTTACACTGGGGCTTCGCTGCTCTAAGTGCTCGTTCAATAGATTGTTGAGTTCTAGCCAAAAGATCCAATCTGGCTTTTGATTGTGCTTTAGGAAGAAAAGATTTTATCCCCCGACCTCCACTGTCCAGGGAGGAAACTTCCTCCTTTCCTAATCCTCCTACAACTTTTGTCTAGGATCTTAAGAAATAACGGGTAGAGGAGGACTCCAACGACTATGAGGAGGAGGAGGAATTTTCTTCATGGATGAAGAGTCTTTTAGGAGGGGGAGGGGCATCCAAAAGGGGGGGATCAATGGATCTTTCATGTTTGGTCGCGAGACAGTATTAAGTGATAAATTTTTCAGAGCCTCCGTCCAGTCATTACCTTCTAAAGAAAGGTTATTAATTAAAACAGTAATAGGGGGGATAGGACAAGGAGAAATACCCGCAGTGCGAAGATTCGGCAAGTCTAGAATTGATGGAGAGGTGATCATGAGCTCCATTTTCCCTTCTACTATTATTTCTTGAGGTGGCGACTGATCCGGTTGGTCCTTTTCAGTTGTAACCTCTACAGAGTGACCCAGTTCTAGCAAGGTTGGAGAAGTATTTCCTGAAAATACCTCTTTCCTTCTATTGTTGACTGGAGAGGAAGAATTTAACTTTTCTCTGTAGTAAGAACCCCCTCTTGTTCTTAAAGGAAGGTGGAAAGAATCCACCAGGTGCCCATACTTGTGACATCGCCGGCATCTGAAGGGTACATTCTCATAGTCCAGCAATTGTGTATGCGTATAACCCTCCCATGTAAGGTCAATCTCCTCTCCTAGCCCTTCCCTGACATTAAGATTGACTAGGATCCTCGCTATTTTCCTTTGTTTTGTTTTTTCAAAGGAAAGGTCTGCTTCCAGGAAATCCCCCAGAAAATTTCCAATGGCTTTGAAATAATCCAACAACCAGAACTATAGAGGAAGGGCCGGTAGTCAAACCCACACAAGAATTTTGTCCATTTTTTCCTTGGAGGCGTCAAAAAGAGGGTTCCACAGCTTTAGCAGTAGGGGGGAAGAATTTATGCTCCAATTTTTTCCCAACACCCATTTCGTATCCTTCAATTGATTAAAATGGAAGGCAAACCAATTTCGGCTTAATTAAATAACTTCAGGGGTATAACCCAGATCTTCTTTCCAAGCCGACTTTTTCCAAGAAACTATGGTTTTATGGGAAAAAAATATGCCACTGGCTCTCACTACCAGTGTCTGGTTCGCCATCTGCACCACATTGTTCATTCCTACTTCTAGTCCGAGTAGCAAATTGGCCACTTTCCCTTTGGAGGATGGTCATTTCCTTTTTCTTTTGTGTCGTCCTCTCTAGAAACCCTTATCGTCCCACAGAACCTCTAGGATATATTCTAAAGTAGGTACCCTCCTATCTAGTGGAAACCCTCGTTGTTCTTCAACATCCAGGTGTGCTGAGATAAAACCCTTAGGTGGGGCGAGAAAAATCTGAGAATCGAGAGACCGTGCGCCTTCCCCCACCGACCCGCTACCAACAGGACCTAAGCACAAAGGAGGGACGGTATGCTGAAAAAATTCTTCCTCCTCTGAAATCCAATCTAAGGCTAGGTCAACAGGCGAACCAAAGACAGAGAGGAAACTGTCATATGTGAGAGGGTTCGAGGCTAGGTACTCAAAAAAGGTTCCAAAACAACTGGTGAAAGAGTTCGCTCCTTGTGGGGAAGAGGGAGGGGACGGAAGTGTTCCTGTCAGAGGAGATGGAGGCTCGGGAGACAAGAGTTGGCCTAGCGATGAAAATCCAGTTGTCGAAAGCCCCAGAGGTGGTTCGGAACCGCAGTAGGTGGAGAGTGGGGTCATAGAG
Source organism: Picea engelmannii (assembly GCA_009831015.1). Lineage (NCBI taxonomy): Eukaryota > Viridiplantae > Streptophyta > Pinopsida > Pinales > Pinaceae > Picea > Picea engelmannii. Next base: position 398,182 of record ML776712.1, on the reverse strand, counting down.
ACCAATTCTTTATCCATGTCGGACCCGCGCCTACTAAAAAACTGGGAGAAAAGGGCACTTATGAGGCTGTGGCGGTTAGTAGGAGTGGACAGAGGGAGGGTGTTGTTCAAGGTAAAAACCGAGGGTAAAGAGAAAGACAGGTCATCGTCGGACTTTGTTTCCGATGGTTTTTAACCGCAGTTCCGTTCCTTGGTGCCGAAAAAAACCGCAGAGCCCATCCTCACAAATGTGCTTATTATTATACTATATATAGACAGATTTTAATAAATACATATATATTTTTGTGTATTGTATGACATGATTTTGTGTGGAGGATTTTATGGATTGCAAGGAGTTTTAATTGAGTTCGTTTGTTCAAAGTAATTATTGATTTATTTGTGTTTTATCATGATATAGTGTGCTACAAGCGAGAAAGACAAGGTTCTTCAGAAGTTGTAAGTGCTGCAAATAGCAACTTACTAGACATGAATTTGGGCTTCTACAAATCTATGCCAAAGAGTAAGAAATCTTGTGCATCTATTATCTTGATTTCACCCGGTTTGGTTGCATATCAATTTATGTGTTTTCAGACAAGTGCAAGTAGTTCCTCTCATGCATAGTGCAATTACCTTTGTTCTGTTACTAGCTGGAAGGTGGGATGTAATATTTTTTGGGTGTGTTGCATATGCGAAAGAAAATTGGGAGTCGTTTACTATTTTGTTTTTTCAAAGCTAGTAAATAGGATCAGGGGCTATTGCAAAAACTGTGTAGGGCAAAAACAATCAAAGGTGTACATGAAAATACCCTCGTGTGTGGTGCAGTTACTTCTGGTCTGTTACTGGTTAGAATGGTGAAGTGGAATATTTTTTTGTTGTGGTGTGTTTTATGTGCAAGATAGAAATGGGGGTTGATTATTGTTTTGTTCTTTTGCAAAGGCAATTTAAGCGGGTTAGGGTTTCTTGTAGAAAGTGTGTGCACCGAAGACAATTAAAGGTGAATAGGAAAAAAAAGCGTTCAAAAAGACAAAGTTGTTTTCGATGTTCAAGTCTTGTGTGTTGCGATTTGCAGGAGTTATAGTGTTGGGATTCTACAAATCTATGTCAGAGGATAAGAAATCCTATGCATTGTGTGCTATATGGCAAGGAAGATTAGAAATTGATTCTTATTTTGTGCATGCAAATATGGATATCCAGTTATGTTTGTTGGACATATGCAATTATTTTATGTGTTTGTTGTCTAATAGTATATGTTTCATGCATAGTGTAGGTGTTGTGTTTTATTGGAATTAGCTCACATTTTATTTAATGCTCTTGTGATTCATCATATGCAAGATTGTATGTGTTGATAGTTCTCTTTGAATTTCATTTACATTTGAAATATATTGCAATGTGCAATGCACCGTTGCCTATGTGTGAAAACGTTTGCTTTGACGGTTTGCCTGCATCCCACAGAGTTATTTCTTCTGTGATTTGTACAAGTTTTTTATCTGGCACAATGAACGTTCACTCTGTTTTCAATCCCTGTGTGAATAATTGATACTAATTCTGCAACATCTCTGCATTGCAGTGTTTTTGCACGTTGACGCTTGCAATGGTTCTCGACAATGGATTTTTTCCATGTTTTCTAGAGGATTTTGTGATGAACATATGCGGGAACTCGATGCAGTTATGTCTTCCACATTTTCATTTACATTTGAACATGCAGATAGTTACATTTTTTTTAGAGATATTTCTTAATGTCAGGAATCTGATGCAATTGTTGTAAAAAAATAGGGTCCTCGTTCTCATTTATATCATTGCAATGCTTGTATATCTTTGTTGTCGAGGAAAATCAAGAAATGATATATTGATCCATTTTGCAATTCAATGGAAGAGTAAAGAAAATGGAAGGGAGACGTGGACTGCATGAAAAAAAAATGTTATCAATTTCAGTTCATAGCATCTATTTCATAAACACATGACTAGAGTTTTTACAGAGTTGCACTGCAATTAAAAAACTAAACGAACAGTTGATAATACATGAATAATGATAATAATAGTTAATTGAGCAGTACATTATGGAACTGTAAAAGACCTTTTGCCTGTATTCTCCATTCACAGTATTACACAGTACAAAATAAATTAAAAATGGGTTACAGATTTCGGGCTAAAATCTTGCCATCCAACAAACAAGGACGCAACCAAGCGAAATCCACCTCTAACATGAACTGTAACTGCATCAAAATAGCTGAATATACCTGTAACTACCCACTCTACTACATAAAACTACAATTTGGTTCACAATTTAAAATCTATAAGCATTTTCTGTGTACAATTGATGGACCAGATTCATCGTACTCAGCCTTGGTAATCCACATCTGCATGCAAAACATTAAAACTCAAATCGGTAGAATGAAACCCATAAAGATAAGGCAAAAATGCAAATAATCACCTTTTTGAATGTGCTCAGACATGCCAAGATTGATCCTCCAATCCAGACACTGTACTTCCTTTCTGGAGGTGCAACCACCTTGATCTTCATACTACGAGGTGCCAGGGCAGTTACCTCCTTGCTCATACGATCAGCAATACCAGGGCACATGGTAGAGCCTCCACTGAGGACAATATTTCCATACAGAGCCTTTCTGATATCCACGTCACATTTCATGATGGAAGTGTATGATGTCTCATGAATGCCGGGAGCTTCCATTCCAATCAGAGAAGGTTGGAACAAGACCTCGGGGCATCTGAAACGCTCTGAACCAATAGTGATCACTTGCTTATCAGGAAGCTCGTAACTCTTTTCCAGGGAGGAACTGGTCTTGGCTGCCTCAAGCTCCTGCTCATAGTCAAGGGTTACATAAGCAAGCTTCTCTTTCATATCACGAACAATTTCACGGTCTGCAGTAGTGGTGAATGAGTACCCTCTTTCAGTCAGGATCTTCATCAATGCATCAGTTACATCCCAACCAGCAAGATCTAGCCTGAGGATACCATTTGAAATAACATATCCGTCATATATTGGAACTGTGTGGCTGACACCTTCACCAGAGTCAAGAACAATACCTGCATATCCAATGCATGGATTATTGAGTAGTTATTGAAGAAAACTGCATTTTGTTTTGAAAAAAATGCTAACTGCACAACATGCTTACCAGTTGTTCCACCACTTGCATACATAGACAGAACAGCTTTAATGGCAACATACATTGCAGGTGTATTAAAAGTCTCAAACATAATCTGAGTCATCTTCTCCCTGTTTTCCTTGGGATTCAAAGGTGGCTCGGTGAGGAGAATATGGTGTTCTTCTGAAGCAACCCGTAGCTCGTTGTCAAACATATGATGCCAAATCTTCTCCATGTCATCCCAGTTGGAGACAATTCCACGCTCAATGGGATACTTCAAAGCAGATAGACTTTTGGATAGAGCCTCGTCACCTACATATGCATC